>JAKZAO010000010.1:19668958-19880030 GCA_023053555.1 Branchinecta lindahli | reverse complement strand
TACATTTTCATGATTCCCATGAGCCCATTATCATTTTTGCCTCAAGGGTTTTGCTTACAAATGAAGCTCTAGCTCCCTTAAAGTGCGCATCTGAACCGCAAGTACAAAAACTACTTTTTTTTTATCAAACGATACATCTCAACCCATGATCATTATTTGTGGCACAAGGGTTTTGCTTAAAATTTATTTTATCAACCTTAAAGTGCACATTTTAACCGAAAAGGGAAAAAAATAGTTTTTACCAAACGGTATAAATCAATGATCTCTAAGGGCCTGTGATCGTTTTGTCTCAATAGTTTTTCTTACAGATGAATTTCTAGCGCCTACAAAGTGAGTATCATTACAGCCAAGGTCTAAAATAAAATACTTTTTCTCTAGCTCCCTTAAAGTGCGCATCTGAACCGCAAAGGTAACCTTAAAAGTACTTTTGATCAAACACTATACACCTCAACCCCATGCAAGTGCCATATGAGCTTACAGCTCTTGTTTGGTAAGGATCCAGACAATACTGTCATTCCCTTCATCCGTCTACGCGTCTCATGTAACCATGAGACAAGCCTCCCTAGAGTTTTCGTAAAGTTTGTCCGCCCATCCATCTTTATGCACGATAACACTTGAAGGGGTCGGGATGGCTTGATCAAACTTGGTATGAGGGTCCTTCGGGTTGTACAGTTCCAAGTTCGTAGTTTTGCCCTGTAGCTCCATATTTGGGGGTAGGGCTTCAAATTAAGGTTCTATTTTTGTTTTTATGGCACTTGCAGCCTCTGGCTTAAGTGCCATATACCGATCGCAATTCCGTCTGTCAGTCTGTCGGTCGGTCGGTCCCATTTTTTTTTGTCCCATCACATGTTCGAGTTAGGGTACTTCCAGATGTGTTAGGACGATGAAACTTGGCAGGAAAATCAGGGACCCGACCAAAACTAACCTGGAAATAATCGGTTTCCCGATCCGACCACCTGGGGGGGGGAGTGGTGGGCCGTGGAATCCTGAAAATTAAGTAGTTTTTGTCACACTTTTTCGAGTTGGGGTACTTCAAGATGTGCTAGGACGATGAAACTTGGCAGGAGCATCAGGGACCCGACCGGGCTAACCTGGAAATAACCAATTTCCCAATCTGATCACCTGGGGGGGAGTGGAGGGCTGGGGAATCCGGAAAACTGGAGTAGTATGTAACTTTCGAACGTGTGATCGGATTGGAATGAAACTTAATAACTGAATAAATGGCATACCTCTGATGTCCCATTTGAAGTCCCAATTTGAAGTTGGGGGGAGACCGGAAATATCGAGAAACTGTTAGAATGGAGGGATTCGAGTGAAACTTGCTGGGAAGAACAAGCATCTGCTCCAGATAAATCGTTTATACATTTAGACTGGATCCGGACACTAGGGGGGGGGGGTGGAAGGGAGTTTCCCGGAATTCCGGTAATGGAAGTTTTGGGGAATTTCACGACGAAACTTGGGAGGCGAATCAGGGACACGATCAAACTGACTTATAAATAACAAGAGCTGTAAGCTCATATGGCACTTGCATGGGTTGAGATGTAGTGTTTGATCAAAAGTACTTTTAACGTTACCTTTGCGGTTCAGATGCGCACTTTAAGGGAGCTAGAGAAAAAGTATTTTGTTTTAAAACTTGGCTGTAATAATACGCACTTTATAGGCGCTGTAAGAGAAGCTATTGAGACAAAACGAAGGCCCTTAGGGATCATTGATTTTTACCCGTTTGGGAAAAAGATTTTTTTTTTCACTTTTCGGTTAAAATTTGCACTTTATGGGTGATAAAATCAATTTTTAAGCAAAACCCTTGTGGCATGGGTTGAGATGTGTCGTTTGATAAAAAAAAAAA
This sequence comes from Branchinecta lindahli, assembly GCA_023053555.1. Lineage (NCBI taxonomy): Eukaryota > Metazoa > Arthropoda > Branchiopoda > Anostraca > Branchinectidae > Branchinecta > Branchinecta lindahli. Next base: position 19,878,184 of record JAKZAO010000010.1, on the reverse strand, counting down.
GTAGTTTTCGACCTTGCGGTTCAGATGCGCACTTTAATGGAGCTAGAACTTCATTTCTTAGCAAAACCCTTGATGCAAAAATGATAATGGGCTCATGGGTATCATGAAAACGTATAATTTGCTTAAAAGTATTTTTCAAAATTTACAGTCAAGATTGTTACTTTATTGGTGAAAAAAAAAAAAACTTTTCACCAAACGGTATATATAAATGATCCCTGAGGGTCTGTGATCGTTTTGTCTCAATAGTTTTCTTACAGATGAATTTCTAACGCCTATAAAGTGCGTATCATTACAGCCAAGTTCCAAGTCTCTAGCTCCCTTAAATTGCGCATCTGAACCGTAAAGGTAATCTTAAAAGTACTTTTGATCAAACACTACATCTCAACCCATGCAAGTGCCATATGAGCTTACAGCTCTTGTTAAAGCTAGTTATGGCAGTTGATTCATAGGTACAGAGACATGCTGAATGTATATCCGAAACTTCTTTTCTTGCCTGTCAAGTAGTTTGTCCGGAATCCTGCCAAAAGTGGAAATTGGTCTATACGAATCCCAGTTACCTTCTTGCGTAAGTTACATACTGGGGTAAGAACAAACGCTGAATCCATATCTGTCTTCTAATCTTGCTGGACAAATATCTCCCGAATCAGGTTGAAAAGGGAAATTTGAAGAAGTAAAAGTGTATCATTAGTCGATTAGAGATTCGACACAGAGTTAAGAGTACGCTATGTGAATCCATTTCCGGAATTTCTTTTCTTGCAGGGCAAGTACTTTGCCAGGAATCCGTCCTAAACTTTAAGTTTATGGAAGAAAATATTTCCTCTAAGGTCGGTTCGATTCTCGAAATTTCAGTAGGAAAACACTCTGGATCGTTAGCTGACCTACCAACGCAGCCCCAAGAATTGCTATCTACGTTAATTGCACCTTCCCTGTTCGCAAGTCGTCTGCGTTAAATGCGTCTACCAGTCTTGTGACTAGCTGATCAACCTTAACTACCTGACGCAATTGGAACCTATCCACTTTGCTGTTTCTCTGAAGAATTTCAACGAATTCAATTTGCTCTGTTCTATCCCCGTTACTTTTGCTCCAAAACATTTCTTGGATTTCCTAATGCTCACCATTCCATATCTGTATATTGCATGTGATTCTTTCTTCCTTGAGTGGTTCTCTAGGCCTCTCAAACGATGTCTGATTTCCCTATAGTCCAATCGTCAATCTTTGCCTTATTTATTTCTTTTTGCTTTCTTTGCTCCCTCGTCGACCCTGTTCTGCAATTTTATTTACGAGATGAGGAAGCGATTTAAGAGGGGCTTGGGAACTAGATAAGTAAGGCCGGAGGGTGCAATGTGTAAAAGAGTTGCCGGCTGATCCGTGCCAAAAGTCTCCTACAAATCTTAGAAGTAACAAAGTGTTGTTTGAAGCAATGTGCAGAACGCTCAGGCGAACGGAAATAACCTGAAAATCTACTACGGGATTGGTTAGATATTAGTGATGGTTATAAAAGGGATCTTCTTCTCGTAATTTTATTTTATTTGTTGAGACCAAGATAAAAAGTTTCTTGAAAATGGAGAATTAAGTCATTAGCTATTGTAAGCGAGCTTTTTGGGATTCATTTGGCATTTTGGGTTATCAAGGTGATCTTCCTCTGATCGTGATCTTCTTCTTGTTGTGAGAATTTCTTGAAAAATATATCGAGCTTCGAGGAAGTGAAATAGCAATAAGATCGTGGCATTTCGGAATTTTCGAAACTCGTTGAATTATTTCAGATGGCGGAAATTGCAATCATTAGTTACAAGTTTAAACATTAGATGTTTGTGTCGAAGAATTAAGCTCAATTACAAACATCGTAACAACCTAGTGGAACGATAAAGTTACGAACTTCTTGTATTAAACTTGAGGTGGGCAATAAACAGAGTACTGACAACAAGACAACTACTCCAGACTAAAAGCTTACTTAGGACACAGGAAATCAGGATAACTTTAGATTAACGGAGTTCCTTCTCTGTGATGAAAATGAGAGTTAACTTTTCCGGTTCGTGCTCTATGACCCTACTGTGACTGAACTGAAACAAGGTCTTAGTTAACTTTTTTGGATCGTGGATCGTGTCACTAGCAGGCGAATTCGTCAGTGAAACACTAGATTTTGCAAGTTTGGGAGGCGAATCTGAGCCGAAAGCGGAACTCACACAGAGGGCGTCAAATTATTTGCCTGGCGTTGCGACTTTTTTTTGGATCGCAGCCGAAGCCGTTTTTCAACGCCTGGCGTGACGAATATCGTCGGGCGTGACGAATATCGTCGGGCGTGGCGAAATTCGCTCTCTGTGTGAATTGGGCTTAAGTTGACTGCTGACTGACTTGAAGAGATTTCCCTCCAGACCAGTAATCACTGTCGTAGATTGAGAGGTCAAAATGGCATCGATTCTGTCCAGGTTAGGGATATAGAAGAAGTCCAAAAAAGAGAAAAGTGGCTTATAGTGAGCTAAAAACTTAGCCAAACAAATGGAGGGGACTTCTTGTCTTAAATTCTTGTCTAAAAAGTGTGATGATGAATGTAGTGGATCGATGCAGTGATGAACAATCATCACAGCCGATTAAAAAAAAAAAACCTTTACCATAACGTTCTTGCACCTAAATCCGACTGTTCGCCCACACGTCAGTTCATCCATGAACATCCGTCAGTTGACACAAACCTCAGTTCGTCAGTCGGCAGTTTTCGATGTGACGCGTTTACATTTACTCGCGTGTCTAAGGAAAATCGTTACATTCTTTGGTAAACAATCTGTCGGCGTAGTGCCGATGTTTGCAGGCGAAACTGAAGTGTTGATGAACTGACGTGTGAGTGAACTGACGGATTTCTGAAGTGCTTAAACTGACGATGAGCGAGACGGTGAGCAAACTGTCAGATTTTTGGTGTGGGGCAACTGACGTTTGAGCGAACTGACGTGTGGGGGTAGTGACATGCAGCGACCCAACACATCTCAGTTTGACCTTTAAAACAAGATAAACAGAACCACGTGAAATAGAATTGATCACTGACAATATTGCATGCCTAACGACTAAAACTAATTAACGGAATGGTAATCCTGGAAACTTGACAAGCGAGAGCATTTTGTTACGATTGACTTTGTTTATTATTACCGTACTAGTCAGTCTGATGATATTCGTGTGGTTCTTTGGCGTGATTTTCAAAAATGTCAGATCCCAGCATCGATTATGGGCACTGTTCAACTTGCACTATTTAACTTGCCCCAGATTTGTTGTCTTCCAGAACTAACTACCTACCCCATAATACTGACTAGCAGATGGCGTTCAGAAGTGAACACAGGGCCATCTCACGTCATTTACTTCTAGATTCTCAAATCTGAAGAGTGCCATTCCTGATCAGGACAAAATATTTGTCCCACACGGTGACTGGAAAAATTGATCCGATTCCGGGTATTGGCACGATTACTCACATTGTTCCTTCAGTTTTTGAACAGTTCCTTTTGGATTTTAATCTCTGTTCCTTCTTTCTAAAAAGTACGAAATATCTTTGAAATGAAGTGCTTAAAGCTTGACACATTCTTTTCCCTTGGCAATTCAAAACCTATGGCTCCGCAAACCGTCAAGCCTCATTCCACGCTATGTATTTCCCATGCACCAGCTGTTTTAAGTTTCCTCCTTCTATGCAATCTTATCAGGCAAAGTATTATACCCATTCTACCAAAATTTTCCATAAAAATATTTGATAAAATAGAATTTGCAAACCGAGGCAAGCAGTAACAAGAACGATTTTATGGCCCATTCCTTATTAAAAAATACTCGTTACTAAGGAGGCTAAACGGTCTCGAAAAGAAAATACTTTAAAAATGTAAGCCTGAACCTTCAACATAGTTTCAGGTGTGAGGGGTGGGGGTATACTTGGCCCACACAAATGGAAAAGTCGCGTAGCCTTGTCAACACTCCAGTCGAATATCATAGTTACCACATTATTAGTTCAAGCTTTAAGTTTTGACGGTTCATCGACCCTTGCTGAGCTCGCAGATGATAAATGATCGTCACAGCATGGACTAAGGAAATAAACAGCGTCGTTTCATGAGTTATTAGTTGCAATGCTACGCATTTGGATCAGGTTTCTTAGGAAAATTATGTATACAGACAGAATAACTTTAATGATGAGGACTCTGACCCTTTATTTTGCGCTCAAATTTTCTGAACTTCGCAAACTTGTTTTCGTAACTTTGTTTAAAAAAAAAATGTTTAGAATCACGAGGACTCCGTTCCTTGATTTTGTGCTCGTATTTTAGGAACTTTGCCAGCTTCTTTTCGGAAGACAAGCCTTTTCGATGACTGAAAGGTTTGAAAATATCGACATCAACTGATTTACTTCTATATATAGACGGTGTTTTTCCAAAAGGATATCCTGCAAGCAACATTTTTAAGACTTACAGTAGAAACGAAACAGATTTTACCTTTAGGCCAGGAAGGTCCGAACGGCTGATCACTTCTGTCAGGGTCCCTGCCTCCATGCCTCCGGCCTGCCTCGTGCCTCTTGGTTTAAGCAAAGACTTCCAGTGAGCAGCCCCTTGGGAAGGTCCTAAACGGTTCAGTAAGAAAGTTTTATCTCTCAGATGCGGCCTATATAGTCTATATAGCCTACTCATTGCGGGAATTTGGGAACTCCGAACGTTATTAATCAGTTGAAATAAGTGACAAGTGGTTCCAGACTCTATAATTAACAACTGAAGGAAATAAATGTACTCGCAGTTTCGTCACAATCTTGTGATACTTTGGTGGAAGGAGAACTCTTAGGTGTCAGGAAATGAAGATTAACGGGTGTTTTAAACACAAACAGAGTATTTTGAGACCGTCTTTGACGAAGTTCAACCTGAAATCATCAATGAACTCCATGATTCCGATAGAACTGTCATGCGTGTCTGTCATCCCTTAATCTATTGGGACGGCGCCGACACCTTGTCAACTGCAATCGGCCGTAGCAACAAACACATTAGTTTCCGTAATTATCAACAACCGCAGTGTAAGAATTGCCGTTCCTAGCCAAAATAAAGCTGGCACGAACAGACAGTAACGCCACTACGTCTTTGACTCTTTCCTCGTACAAATGACTTGAGCCCTTGGTAAACAGAAAACATTCTTTGACGGAGAGGGGAAGGCAATCCACAAAAACACGAAAATCCATCGTCCGGTCACTGAATTGTCAACTGGATTCTGTTTGCCGAGAAACCAGGAGAATATGGGAATTGGAACTTCCAAGAAGAATAACTAGACACCAAAGACAATAGCTATAACAAGTTTCAATATACTCTCCCATTTATTTTGTATTGTATGTCTTTCGAAACTTCTAGAGGGAAAAACAAAAATCAGAGAAATGAGAAAACGGCCGGAAGCCGGCTTCACTGTAGCACTGGATTACCCAGAGCTGATACAAAGCTAAAAACAATGACTCTGCAAACATCAATTAAACCTAGTACCACAAAGCTTACAAAGTAAAAGATAAAAAGAGATCAAAAGTTGGAGGAAAACACGTTTTGGTTCACTTAAAGAATCGTAGCTGGAGCTTAAAGCTCATATGGCCCTTGCAAGGGTAGTTACCATGTCCAGGGTTCGCGCTGTTGATGTCAGAATGGCTCTTCCGAGACACCCCCTCCATCTCCTAAGAAGCATACAATGTTTTTTCCAGCAAGTTCAATCCTGATCTTTCAACCCGAAATACGTCAACAGATTTCCGGCACCTCTCTCTAACTGCACCCGCAGTTGCCGACCAGATCCAGAACGACAATTATGGGTGCCACAAGACTTCAGACTCCCCGCTGGATGGTTGGATCCAAGAAATGTCAATTTCCAAGTAGATCTGGTGAGGTCAATTATATACCGTAGAAGTTTCATCGGTATGGTCCGTCTCAAAGTACCCTAACTCACGATCACCGGACTAACCGGCCGACGGCAGACAGATGGGAAAGCGATAGGTATATGGCACTTCAGGCGAAGATTGCAATTGCCTAAGAAGCCAATTGCGTGAATGACAAAAGTTCAGATTTCTTTAAACCTCATCCTTTCTTACGACGGAAACTGGTGCTGCTGTAGCGAAAGCAAATTATTTAGTCTTTTATTTAGACACATCAAAAGCATGGGCAATAGGGATACTCTTGGGGAAAAAACTATTCTTTATGTTACTGACGAGGATACTGGTGGCGTAGAATATCCGGATGAAATCATGTTCAGATCGCAAATGCTTTGCAGAAATATTTCAACGAACTATGATGTATCAGTGATGTATGATGAATCGAACAGTCCGATGTCTCTTCGATCATTTTCCTGAGTTGTAACTATATCGATTTTACATTTTGTTTATTGGATCTTCTTTTCAGGAACACGTCCAGTCCTGTGGAGTCAAGGCCAACTCTGAGCCAACCTGGACCCTCTGTTGCTCCCCGAACCATCTGCGACCAAGAAACGAGCTCTGTCGGAAGTACTACGGAAACAGCTGCGACTTGCTAATAAGCAAACAAGGTCAGACGCACTTCTCAAAATCTGAAGGCGATCCACCTTCTACAAACAAATTCGACACCTATACTGGTAAAGAGCTATGTTTACGCCACCCCCCTGAAGATAACGAGTGGTCAGGAGGAGATAGTTCAGGGTCCTCTGGTAAGCAAGATACCAGTGACTGTAAAAGATATCATGGAAGAAGTAGTTCGGGTAGTTCCATGTCTTTTGGACTTGAACCAGAAAGAGACCTAAAGAGCGCTCGCATCAGACGATGGAGGTGCTATCCAGTTGAGGGTAAAAGAATGGCTACTGCCACCACGGGTCTGCATCTTGCTGGAAGTGAGAAATACGAACCAAAATGATAATTATATATTTCCTGATTTTTGTATGTTTAAATACTTAATTAAAGCTTGTATTGCTGTTAGTCTGTGACATTGGTTTTGGTGCAGACATCTGTTGGTTGTTTGGTGAAGAAACTCCTAAAAGAGTTATGGTGGCTTGGGGTTCAGATCCTTGACGAGGAGCTGGGCGATCAGAAAAGTAGCCTGGTTCTGTTAGACTATAGCCAAGGAATCCTCATAAGAGGGACCTGAAGAAGTCCTAGGAAAAAGGAGGAACTCGCCCAACTCTGCTAAGTCACTGGCTACATTTGGGGCTTAGTGACGACAAAGCACGGATCGCTGGAACGAAGATGAATCCACAGTCTACAGGCAATTAGCTCGAATCCCTATTAACACCTGGACGTCCTCATCCTAATCAAATCTTCAACTTCTGCTTGATATAGACCCACCCTCTCTTATGTGCAACCGTCAAGATTATTCCATATTTTAGGCATGCAGCATTCTCCTCCTGTCTGTTAGACCCAGAGCTGATGGACTCAGACTCTGGACTCATCTCGAGACGCCTTTTTCAAGGACTCGGACTTGTGTCGGACTCGGATTTGCTGGACTGGACTCGCAGCAGTTCTGGTTAGACTAGCCGAGAAATTCCTAATGAGGGACCTGAATGAATCCTAGCAGTAAGATGGAAGCTCGCCTAACTATCACTCACCAACTACATTCTTTGGATGACAGTCTACGGGCAATTAGCTTGAGTCCCCATTAAAACCTGAACGTTCACATCCTGATCAAATTGTCAGCTTCTACTTGATCCAGAAATACCCTCTCTTGTGTGTCTCCGTCTATTACCAAGTAAAAATATGCCAATAGAACCTCCGTCTTTGCTCCCTTTGCGGCGACTATGTAGTTGGATAACCCGACAAGACTGAGCTGGGCTAGAGGCATTGGCTGAGCTTTGAGTTGATGCCCGTCTACTTCTCTCTTCGCCACTGCGCATATCGACCGAAAAAAAATGCAGGGGGCGCGCTGACCCGCGCTGCAGCGCTAGACAACCAATGGGATTTACTTTCGTAATCTCTTCTCCGCGGCTTTGCTGACAAATAGCTGTTTTAGAGGTAACAATTTGTGATGTTCTGCGTAGCTCCTACCCTCCGCTCATTTGCATCGGGCAGGGTATTGGAATATATCCTATTTAGCACAGCCGTATTACAGAGATAGGGAGACAGAGGTTCTGTTGCTTATTCGTTCTTGAAATTATCCAAGATTTCAGGTATAGGACATATCGTCATACATAGCAACACACTACGAGCGAAAAAGAGATGAAAGGAGACATTAAAATATTCGTAAGGTGTTCCACACTTATAATGAAAAGTCATTTACGTGACACTGCTGGCCGAAGTGCATCCAGTGCTTAAAGTTTAACTGAAAGACCAACTTATTTTTGGATCATTTAACTGAATACACTGCATTATTTAGATTACACTAAGGATTTTTTTTTTTTTCACTCTTTGCTCTAGTATGACGTTCAGAATATCTACGACTGTCCTCACAGCGCAAAATTCTACTATGATGCGGAAAATTTGAATCCCAACACAAACGCGGCTTTTAGTGGCCGCAGTAATCAGCTTGCGAAAAGTAGCTCACTGTGTGATCACTTTTTTTTCGTAAATCATTACAGTCAACCATATAACACAGGTACTAGCCCGTATGTACCACAAATCCGACAGGGAAATTTATTCCACTATTTGAAAATGGTTATTCATAAATAGCGGAGAAACGAAGTAACGCATTTTCATCGGGTCTTCAAGCTTCTTAAAGTGAATAAGTGATTGGTAACTAGATTGTCCTATCTCAACCCTTTTCAGTTAAACTTTAAGACAAGGGTTAGTCAATTGCGAGTAGCAACCTGAAGGAAGTGAAGTAAATGTCCCACCGCCACCGTGTTCCATCACCACCGCATGTTGACCGCCACCCAGGAAATCTTGCATCATCAAGAGGAGTAGTTGGGTCAGAGCATAGGGTCAAATATTTTGGTAGGTCCGCCGCCACCGTTTGTTCACCCATCAACTCATTAATGCAGGTCGCGCAACTTGAACAACTCAAGACATCATTCAAATTTCAAAAGGTGAGAAATCGCCCGCAGAAATACTTCTCTTGAAGGCTGTCCTTCAAGATCCATCATTTGCGTTTTTGATCGCCTGTCGCAGTTTGCCTGTCAGTTCACCGTTCTGTCTTAAATGCCGTTTTCTTGCTCAAGTTCGCCGTTCACCTGGCGCCTGACAATTTAGTCCTGCCAGGCGATCGAAAACGGAAATTAAGCAGCAAGTACTGACACAAATCTGAGGATAAAAGATCCTCAAAAGATACGCGCCACCTGAGGTATCTTTTGTAGGTATTCTTTGTATTTTTTGTGACGTCACAGGAGATTCTGCGGCCTTGGCCTTTCGCAAGGGCTTATGCTGAGCTAGACTTAGCTAAACTGAGCTTTGCTAATCTAAAACGAGCTAAAACTTCAAGAATATGCGATGTCGTACAAATTATGCCGGAATACCATGCTGTCGTCACGTAAATGGTAACGTCATATGATGAGGACCTGACATAGGATCTGATTGTCTCTAGAACGGTTTATAAACGTAAACGCGACCGGCGCCTCGCTGGCCACTCAGCTCTATATATATAGACTCAAAATTATTCACCGATAGGAACAAACTACACTTTTTCGTTTTCTACATCCTCCAGTGTGATACGATAAAACTAACGATTTTTATCCTTGGAATGGTACGTATCTTTTATCCCTAGAGATATTATATCTTTTAAGGACCTCGCAGTGTCAGATACTGGTGAGAACTGAAATATTTCGGCAAAATTTTGAAACTTCAAGAGCATGGAACCGACGGCTGAAAGGGAACGATGCGGACGTCGCACCTTGGCAGAGATTTTGCAGACAGGGCAAAGCGCACCTGCAATTTTGAAGACAGGGAAAATGCTGTTGCTGGAAAAAGATCATCAGTGGTTTCAGACGATGACGGAGACTCTGTCCTTCCTTTATTTGATGCGTCTGCTTTCCAATAATTTTGGTTGAGTGGCTCAAAAATGCATTATTCACCTTTGAGAAAGGTCTCAAAAGAACTGGACCCCACTTCAACCATCAATGTGAGTAAGAGCAAAAGTTTGAGGCTGAGAAAAGTTCCGAAAATCTGAAGCCAGAAAAGTTCCGAGACGTTTTAACGATTGGAAGTGAACATCATCCTGGACATTGTGACTAGTAATTCTTAAAGTTTAACTGAAAAGCCAACTTATTTGTGTGTCATTTAATTGGATACACTGAATTAGTTGGATCCTGCAAAGGGATTTTTTTATTTTCCACTATCTGCTCTAGTTATGAGGCTCAGAATATCTCCGGCCGTCCCCACAGCGTAAATTCTACTATGACGCGGGAAATTTTAATCTCAACACAAACGCAGCTTTTCAGTGGACAGTGGTGAGATTGGTGAAGATTGCTTAGTGCCTGAACAAAAAAAAATTCATAAATCTTTCTCGTAAAGCATACAACAAAAATGCAGTACCATTAATCACAAGGAAATTCCACTATTTGAGAATCGGTTATTCGTGAACAGTGGAACAACGAAGTAACGCATTTTCGTCGGGTCTTCGAGCCTCTTTAAGTGAATAAGTGATGGGTAACTAGATTGCCCAGTCTCAGCCCTTTTCAGTTAAACTTTAATATCAGCGACTAAAACGAAGATTATTCAGAAACTACTTTGGTTGAAGGCTTGACTGGAATTTCTAATATCAGCGACTGAAATCGAACTGTAGCCAGAAATTATGTTTAATGAAAGATTGAATTTGTCACTGGGATTTCTAGGATCTATTATATCTGTAACTACTAACTGGAGAGAACTCGAATATTTCGCCTAAGAAAATTTAAATCAATGCAGGTCCATCCTCCCTGACCGAATGGTTAGCAGGTTTGGTTTGGCGTCAGGGTTAGTGGCGTTTCCTTGTAAGGTCAAATTTCCACCCAGCTTCAAATCCCTACCTGAAAAAATCTTGGGAAAAGCACGGAAGTGTCGGATGATTTCGCCCCCAACCATGCATAGAGATCATCGTATCCTGAGACCGGTGGCTGCGCTACGCGAACCTTCAATCGTTTGCCTGCGAAAATTTGTTTTGGTTGCTTTTTATCGCAGAAAAGAGAAGTAGGTGCTGTCGGCTTTCAAATTCTGCAGAAATTCTCATTTTTTTCAGAAGAGGAAGCTACTTCAGCTCCCAAACAGTGTTTCCAACAGCCATCCGAGTTGGTATGTATGTTTTAGGCAAGGTGAAGAATATTATCCGTAGGCAAACTTGAAAAGTAGGAAATTGTAGGATAATGAGTTATCACTTTAAAGCCCATAATTTCTAATTTGAGCCCTAGTCTATACAAAGCATATGGTTTAGGAGTGAGTGGTTACTTTTTACTTTAGCAAATTGCCATAGACAAAAGAATGCAGAAAGATCAGAAAACAAGAAAATAACAACAATAATAATGCAGACGAATCTTGCTGCTGAGTTTCACCAAGAAGAGATTGGTAAACAGGCCATTCATAATCTCAATCGTAGAAGAAAAGAGACGGCAGAGAAAAGCTCCGCTTTGGCTTTAAGCCTAGTTTCCTGAAAGGTAAGGCATCTCCTCGAGATGATTCACTACAAATATATGCTAAATGAAAACGCTATTATAACTCACTTTGATGTCACTAAGGCTCTTGGCGGTAGGATTAGTCACCAGGGCTACAGCAAGAAAATGATAACAATGTTATGAAAATAACGTTTTTGTAAAAGTATTTTAAATATCTCATTGTGTACAATATTATGATAAAAGACAGCACTGCCTAGCGGATAATACTTGCCAAAGTGTGAAAGTGTTTTGGCTCTAGTGCGGAGGGTTCGATCGTAGATAGAAATAATTAGACGCGTGTGGGTAACGAAAAGAAAATTGAGTGGAGGATAGATAATAGTGTGTTTTTGCAGATACCATGGTATCTGATACCACGATCAAAAGGCGTGTTTACAGTTATCGTGGTATCTGGTGAGTCATCGTGGTATCCGATACCACGGTCCGACTGTGGTAACTGACCGTAGTATCTGAAAAAGTCTTCTCACTTTCATCATCACCAACGACAGAGCCTAGGATTTTGCCAAGTTGTTGGGAAAGAAGTTTTGCACTTAGTAATGGGACTGGATGTCAGTTATTCTTTTGAGACGACTTGGGAAAGCGCAATTTCCGCAATTGTCGTTTTTGCAGAGCAATCGTAGTATCAGATACCACGATAAATGCAAAAACGACTAATTGTAGATCCAGTTACCATGATAACAGATACCATAATATCTAGGCAAAAACGCAAATAATATTTAATTACCAGAAGAGGAATTGGACAGTGCAAATATCTGAGAATGTAGTTAGTGATTAATTAAATACTTTCTCAATCGTATTATGCTAACATGATGTTAGGTTTCCATGTCATCTTTACAAGCAGCTATATATACTTGTCACCTTCGTTGTCGTGTATCGCCCGGCCTGTAAGCCCTTGGAAGGTATTCTTGTGTCGGTCTCTCTGTCAAGCGCTTAACTAGCTCTATGTGCATAGCGAAGTGAACATGATCCTCCGGTGCTTCATTCAGAGCTAAATCACATCCTGTTAAACTTAAGTCAACGTCACTTGAATATTGCTAAATCTTAGAGTTCGTTCCAGCTCTTCTTCGTAGTTACTTCGGAGTAACTACGTGTGACGTCACAAATTAACTACTACCTGGAACGGTCGAAGTTACTACGGGACGAGATAATGCGCATTGTCTCTCATTACTGCCCCGAGTTCCCTTCTCAAGACGGCTCTTGGAAGTTAGCTAAGATGGTCGGGTACTATCTTTACAAAAAGTTACTTCGAAGTGACGGTCTTCCTTGTGCTCCCCGTAACTTTGTGACAAGCTGGAACGGTGAAAGTGACTGAAAAGTAACTATTTAGTAACTTTCGGGCAGAGCTGGAACGAACCCTTAATCTACGTCCTGCTAAACTTAAAGCAGAAATATAAAAATGCTATTTCTGCAAGAGATACAGTGCTTACCATCCCTACAGCCTGTCTGATTCTTCCAACACACGAAAAAGACAAGAAAACAACAAGAAAATCCAAAGAGACACGCCAGGTTTCAGTTTGGCCTTATTACAGTTCAGCGCTCCAAGTGGAGTAACAGTCCCCTATTTCCTCAGGCTCAACACTTGTGTAGACATAGTAAAAAGTCGGTTCCATAGGGTAATGGGTGACTTTCACTTTCTGCTGCTGAGACATATGTAAAATCTCAATTACCCGGGACACAAATGACAGGTTTTCCGCTACTAACCTGTTGATCTATTTTAGCATGTCTGATCCAAGTGCTGACGGTGAGGCTATAACAGAAACTAGTCCTCTTGGAAGCGGGGAGAGGGAAAAGAAAATTCCGTAAAAAACAAGCTAACTAATCCAATTTTCTTTGAAATAAAAAAAGAAAGAGTAGAAGCAACAACTGTAGTGAAAAAATTAGCAGTTACATAGCATATTTTTATCTTTTCTAATTGCCGACGCATCCTCTGAGGGATGGACGTTAGGTTTCTGAGCGGTTTTTCTCTCGAACCGAAACAGCAACAATAAAGAAAAAGGCAGTCTTACTTTAGTTGTGGGGTCGCGATCACTTTGGAAAGGTAAACTGAAAGTTTATATATCATCTTGAAGCCCACGTCAGCTGGATATTGCTGAATATTAAATCTACGCCAGTTACATCTTGCTAAACTCAAGTTTACGTCAGATTCTCCTTACCATATCTTAAACTGTTTCCGGCTGAATCCTAGTCCACGTCAGTTGAACCTTCACTTGTGGAGCTAGGAGTATATAAGCTCGTCATTTATTTTTTATTCGTTTTTTCATTATTTAGCTTTTAGTTATGAGTCATATTTTGTGTCAGTGAGTGTACTGTACTGTATCCGTATATACCCAGATCTAGGGTATATACGGAACCTAGATACTGCCACCCACTACCACCCTTGTTTACCCTAAGCCTACAGAGTAAGGTCCAGTTTCCGTTTACAACAGTACAAACCAATTTACAACAGACAACAAGTTATAAATGACTGGACGCGTACATCGAGGTCCGCCGTGCTAAATCTTCGAAAGACAATTCCTTGTTCCTATGGACCCGGTCTTGTCTCTTTAATCTGTAGGTCATCAATCAGGTCTGAGTGAAATGTAGATCTTAAATAGCGGAGCTCATCAGCATGACACATCGTTTGACCTGACAGATTCACACGATAGCAGCTCGAAATAAGAATTAAGAAATAAGAATAGTTAACACACAATTATTTCATTCATTTAAGGGCAACATCTCCTTGTCTTTTGCATTTTTCTTATGTAGCTGCGTTCGTTGCACTCCGGGCTGTCTCTGGTGTTCTGTCACCAGTGTCCGGTTCTTCTCTTGTAACGCGTTTTTTAGTTCACTGGTGAGTTGACGAAAACTTGCTAACTCCTCGGTAAAGCCGGGCTCCCGAGCAGGTTCTGGTTATAGTCCGTAATATAACAGTAAATCGTATCGGTGATTTACTGATACGAACAGCCGGACATTTTTGAATTGAACAGATTTCTTGTAAAATAGCCGAAACAAACGCTGATTCTGAAACCACCGTCGAAGCCCCAATCGCTGCCGCTGAAGCAGCACCAGAAGTGCAAGCAGTGGAAACTCCAGTAGCAACAGAGGAGACACCAGCCTCGACAGAAGAAGCACCAGTTGTTACAGAAGAAGCAACACCGGCCCCATTTGCAGCAGAGGAAGCTACACTAGCACCGAAGTAGCTGAAAATGTTGAAGAGAAAGTCGATGCCCTGAAAGAAGAAGTTGAAGTTTTTCAGAAGTTGCTTCTGAAGAAAAGAATGAGGAAAGTGTAGAAGTGACAAAAAAGACAAATGGTGCCACAAACGGACATGCAGCCGAAAACGGACATGCTGAAGAGGCGCCCCTAGCAGAAGAAGTACACGACGCTGAATCCTCGGCGAAGAAGAGGAAGCCGGAGAAAGAAGCTGCTGAGGCCGTCGTCTCACCCGAGAAAGTCGAAGTGGATGAAGAAGTTGCCCCTGCCACAGAAGAAGCAACTGAAGCTTAAATTCAATGTTCGATTTCGCATAGTGTCGAATTGGCCGAAAAGGCATCTGGCAATACGCACAAATCTATTAATCTGCTGTGGAAACCCGGTAGCTCGTTTTTTACTGTCTGGTATTTTTGTAAAAAAGGCGTTTTTACAAACGGTGAGGCGTTTCTGCTGCATCCGTTTGTTTGGTGCTGTCGATGCATTCCAGTCAGTTCTTAACTTTTTACTTTTGTCAGGTTTCATTTCAAAACTCGAGTCAGTGGGCTTGGTTGTAGTAATCCCACGATAAGATGTTGGTTTCCATGTAAATTTATCTCTGGATGTTGTAATAAAGATTATTGCAGCCACTGAAAAAAAAAAAATAGTCCGCACCGGTGAGGTAGAACCGGACACCGGTTAGTTCGAAAACGGGTTATGAGGCTGGTGAATAGTCACCGGTGGATGCAAAAACGGCTTATAAGAAACACCGCAGACCACCGATGAGAACTCCCCTGACAAAGAACGCAGCTTGTGATTGAAGGCACTGAAGTAACTTGCCCAGCTGTGACACTGACTTGCCCAGCTCGCCAAAATCGTAAATAATACTCACATACGCTGCATGACTACGTGTTACGGTAGACGAATGTAACACTTTCACCGAAATTATACTCTTACTCTGACAACTGACCGAAACAGTGCAAGGTTTGTTGGCACAAGAATTCCTGCAGAATCATGTCGATCGTAAAAACAAACACGATAATGATGCGGTTTTTAAACACGCTACTATTAAAACACAGACTGGTTTAGTTTACGGGGAATTCCGATCTGAGGACCTGAATTTCAAGAACCGGAAACTGAAATGGCTGTAGAGATTCCCTAAACAACTATCCGCCAACCCTTTCGTACTTTCTGGTAAGGTAATATAAGGCACAGTTTTATTGTCTAATATTAAGAAACATCATGTTTCTAAAAGCATCAGACATGTCAGTGGCATAAATAACGACGCTTAACTAATTCAGATTCTTTTGTAAAAAATATTAATGAAATCCTATAGCCTAGTGCATTACAAAGAAAAGAACGAACAAGTAGGCTACTACTCATCAACACTAACATTTTATAATAAACATTTTAGGATAATCATTAACTTTACAAACACAAATACCAACACGAGAATTTACGAGAACAGACATACAACTAAAGAAAAAATGAAAAATAAAAAAGTTTTGCGACAAGGGTCTGATTTTCCTTCAAGCACAAACGAAAATGGACCAATTAAATCAGACAGAAAACATATATAACTGGAACCGGCTTACCGGCGAAACGTCCCCGGCGAAAAGTCCGCGTGGCGAAACGTTCCCATGGCAAAACGCCCCCATGGAAAAACGACCCCATGGAAAAACGACCCATGGCAGAACGTCCTTACGTTGAAACGTCCACATGCAAAGATTTTGAAGTTCGCTTGGTCTTCAGGCGCATGACACGACATAAGACACTTTCAAAGTAATTAATTGCGCAAGCTGAAAGGGAACAAACGTCTCAAGATATATACCGTTTCCCGAAAAATATACAGTGCCCCCTGTATTGTCGTAGGTTAAAACTGAAAATTCTAGGTCACTTCTATCCTTCACTTCTAATTCTTCTAATTCCTCTTCTAGTCACTTCTAATTCCAGCCTCAGCCACACCAGGAGCGTGTTCCACCCCCCTACCAATAGTAACTATTAGTTACTATTTCCGTTCCAGCCTCACGAAAAGTTACTACGCTGACCGTTCCAACCTTCTCAAAATAGTAACTAATAGTAACTATTTGCTTACCACGCTCGGGAGCGTAGTTAGCGTAGTAACTACGCATCTCTGCAACGTGATTGGTCGATCAGCCCGCGGCCTGATATTTGACCGAAAAAATTCAAAGAGCGTTCCAGCCTAGCGTAGTAACTACGGTAACTAGCGTAGTAACTACGGTAAGTAGGGTGGAACACGCTCCAGATACAGTTTCTATTGATAATGCTGAAACACGCCAGCCCGAATAGCAATGACCTAAATTCACTCTTGGTTTTCAAAACAGCACGGTCAGCACGGAATGGATGTGATTTTATCTATTGGGCTTGGTTCGAAACTAGCAAATCAAAATATTCCTGAATATTTCCAAATAATCTGATTGGCTAATACCCTCAAATGTTAAACTGATCTCAACCTGAGTCCGAGACTAAGCTGGTATCCCGAAACTCCGTTGCGAACGGCAGCAAACTGGCAAAGCTTCAGTCACCGAAGCGATTTTGAAAACTACGCTGGTACCAAATATTAGCTAAAACCGGTTGTGAATGGGCCTTAAAAAGCAGGATCAGTCAGAATATATATTAACATTAAATAATTAAGAAGAAGAAAAAATATTTAGCTGGTGTATTAATACAAGAAAAAAACTAAAATAACGACAGTAATTTGTTTTGAGGTTTTTGTTCCATCGCAGCTTAAAATCCTCTTTTTTGTGTCGCAATATCTTTTACCTCATTCCCGTCCAATATGAATTGATCCGGTGACTAATCGCTTTTGATCCGGTGACTAATCGCTTTGACCGACCTAACTAAAATTAGCATCACCTACCTACACAATCCTCTATCTCTATTTTTTATTATTAAATATTTTCATCTCTTTTTCGTATCCTTATTTTAAGACATTTTTTTTAAATTTGTTTTCCATCTATTAGAACTTTTCTTAAAAGTTATTCCTTTCAAAACTCAATAAAAATCAACACCAAAAACGGAATATTTTTTTTTGATAGCAGCTAATTTCGGGAAAAGAGCTAATCGGATAACTACCATAGCACAAAATAAAAACAAAAACTGCAACTGCTGCGTTAAGGGTGTCCTTCCAGTCTAGGAAACCCGTATTGCCGTGGCTTAATTTACAACCAAAAACAAAACTAACTTTCCAAACCATAAACTTCGCTTTTTTCCGACCCCCCTCCCCTTAATAAAAATCAAAACTTCAACAGGTGGTGATTTAACCGTAAAGTTAACAAAACAAAACACAACCAAACCCTTTAAATTTTTGTTAAAAAAATCCACATTTATATACAATTACCCCTTTAATTTTTTAGCTGCAATTAAAATTTAGAAGAAACTAAAAATAAATTCAAATGATGCATAAAACGGCCATACGTCAGATACGATTCATTGGCAGCGATATTTCGGCCCTTCTTGGCAAGGGGGCTGTCAATCTTTAGGGTCAACGTTGGGGAAGAACAAACCTGTACCTTGTTCTGCAAACCTGTAATCATCCCAGAACAAACCTGTAATCATAACAGGTTTTTCCTTCCCCAACGTTGACAATGAAGATTGACAGGCTGCCGAGGACCCTTGCCAAGAAGGGCCAAAATATCTCTTCCTAAGCATTCTAGCTGACGTATCCGTTTTATGCATTAATTGACTATATGTTTCAAAGTCAGCTTGGACTCGAGGAATATTAAACTAAAAATAAAACAAAATTCCTTGTAATAAATCTGTAAATCTTATTTGTCTAACTTTCAATTATTTTTTCAATCCAATGAACATCAATTTCCCTGTTCCGTTTCTCACTATTCCTTCTACGCACTTTCAACAAACCTTTGAATCAAAACTATTTTCTTCTTTCTCATTTTCCACACATGCATATATTACCAATTCACCATCATCCTCATCGCTCTTTCTCTGTTTTTTCCACATTCATTAATACAATTTAATATCCTCCGTATTTTCAAGAAAAAAAGCTTCGTCCAGGAGCTCTAAACGTGAACGGTATCAACGAGTGAAGAATAAAATTAAGGAGGATTGACTAGTTGCGCCAACGGATTAAGAATTTTGGGGTTAGGATGTTGCAGAAAGAAGAGATTCAGTTGTGTACCGACAGGATCAATTAACCTACACTAATATCAAGCACACTAATTCGATTCGTTACACACGGACGAAAGCGAATTTAGTGTGCAAATTTTTGACAGATATACAGTTGGCCGAATACCAAGAGGTCTTGATGAAAAAGAACTTTTTTAGGAGCTAATTCCAAGGCGAAAGCGTAATTTATGCCTCTTTTATAATTAATGTAACCACACTCCCCTTAGGGTTATACATATTTGCATTGGAAAAACCCAAAGGCCACATACAGGCGAGCATACAGGACAAGCAAACAACTCATAAGAAACTAAGACTAAATTTCAAACTAAGAAAAAATACATCTCAATTCTAGTGCTTTCGCTTACCTGTTCACCACCCCATTAGCTTCGTTCTTATTTGTGATTAAGCTTCTCTGAAATTGCGTGTATATTTGTGTGTGTTTCTATTTTGTGTTTTCTTCCGTTTCTTTTCACTCTTGTACTGCACTAACGCCCTACGGCAGTGCGTAATAAATTCATTCATTCAATCGCGTTTTTTTTTTAAATCTTGCAAGGGCTGTACAAGACTGAACCCCTCACTCCCACAGGTTTATTGATGTCAATAGTGTGACATATGTCAACACGTATCTGTCCAATTTGCAAACACTGTGACGACAGTACTTGAAGTTATGCCAATCTGAATATTACGAGTTTCTTTGAATGGGGGGGGGGGATAAAGCAAGATGGCAGACATTTCAAGAAGACGAAGACGACTGTGTCGACTATCACAAATAGAAACATAAAAATTGGTGCTATTGAATATGAAATGTAATAAGAAATTCTTAAGTTCAGTGAGGTACCTTAATCTATCATGCTTGACAACAATATCAAATGAAGTTAATATAATCAGTTCTCCATCCCAGGGCAATTGTTCCGTGTTTCTTGATCGCACCTGAGCCTGTTGACTCAGTGTTGACTCGGTTTTGGCATTTCAAAATAAATCTGCGTCAATGGATGTATCTAATGACATCCGTGCCCTTCGCTATGCCCAAAAAGCACCAAAAGTCACCTGGCAACACTGGGCTACCCCGGCTTTCTTGAAAACTTCCCATCGGATCTCTAGAATCCTCTTTTCTATTAAAAGAAAAATTCTAAAACGTATGTTCCAAATCGGAAATTCTTTTGATAAAAGCAAGAAAAGTTTTTTGGTTTAATTCGTATAATTTTTGTTAACAAAATATTACGTCTGGGCGTATGCACAAAATGCCAAACAAATAAAAACACCAGGTTTTCCTATTCACTAGAAAAGTTGCGGGCTTTCCTCCTGTACAGTTTCCTTACTCTAGGCTTTCAGTTTATGGATGATTCAAAGCCGAACTTGACCGAAAAACCAAAGCTAAGTTAGCCCGGCAAGAAAACTTTCGAATGATCATGCAAGTCGAAGCCTTGCAGAAGCATGTCAAAGATAACCCGGAAATCCAAGATTTCGAGAAATAATGCCGGAGCATTTCTGCATTCTACAGTTACGGTGATGCCAGTAACAGTACAATTGTGATTTTTGTAGGTCTTTTTTTCGATAAACATCGTCTAGCAAGGTTCCGGAGGTCCAACTTGACTCAAGATTTGTTTAGAATTTTCTGTGCAAACTCGCATAATATTCTCCCCGTTCAAGGTTGGGCTCGAACACTTTCTAAAAAGATCTTTCGTTGGCAAATTTACTTTCATAGTATTTTTTTTGTGTTTTACTCATGTTGATCCGATGTAGCGATATAAATTTGTATGCGACACTGTCTTACTTTTAACAAATTAGGTGCTAACCAAGATTCGAATCCACTTTCCGTAAATATTTTTTTTTCTGTTTTCTTTTTTTCAAAGTTGCTTCAGTTTCTGTGCTCTCGCGCTGGAGAGAACTATCTTATAGACCCGAACACTTTCGTAAGAGAAGTAAGCGAGAACTGAAAGCGAGACATTTCAATGAAAGTCTTGCTCGGCAGACAATTTCTTCGGATGATTTTCCTACAGACACTTTTGAAAATGTTGATGAGGGTATTTTCTTAATTTCTCCGCTACACTTTAAAATCCAACTAAATACTGAAATCCGGGCTTTCTTATCGTCAAACCAGACTTTCTGCCAGTATTCCCTAGTTTTCCAGACGAGGAAGTAATTTACTTGAACATATTATGACTGTTACCCTGGAATTCCAGAAGAGGCAGCATTGAAATATCCAGGTTTGTCTGGAATTTCAACCGACTGTCCGGAATTCCGGGCCCTTACCAAATGTAAATTCTGACCAGTCTGGAATTCCAACCAAGTGTCTGGAATTCCAACCAAGTGTCTGGAATTTCGGAATACTACCCTGGAATTCCAGGAAAGAAACTTCCTTACCTGGATTTCCAGAGAAAACTGTCCGGAAATCCAGGTAAGAATTTTAACTCCGTGCTGCAGCCCGGAAATCCGGGCAAAATGCCTGGATCTCCAGGCAAAATGCCCGGAATCCAGGCTTTGTCTGGATTCCAGGCCGTTTTTTTCCCTACGGGCATTTATTCATTTTCTCATCCCCCATTCTCTACTTTCTGTCACTAAATTCGAATTTTCGTACAACTGCTTTTTTCCACCCGAAATCACGATCCGTATATTCTACACCCCGGGCGCGGTCAAGAAAATATTTTGGTCTGATTAGGATCGAACCATCGATCAAAATGACAATCTTTTATTTAATCACCTCAAAAAACAAACGCGGTTTCGTCATATAGCCACATTAGTACTTTTGCAGATCATGTTTTGTGAATTCGGATATTAAATGAAAAGGAAAAAGCAAAAAAAAACTGACCACAAGAGTTGCTATTTTTAGTACACAGGCTGTCACCTGAACAAACTTTTTAGCCAGGAAAAGAAACGGCCATCTTGCCGCGCAAGCCGCATGTCACGCAACCTGAGTAGGTGTCGAAGATTTCTTCCTAGACGAAACATGCTCGGATTATTCGCAACAGTAAAACCCTACAGTTACAACCTCCAGACTGTTGTAACGGGCTACGAACACAGCAAGCACATAATATATTGTATATGTAACACAATTACAATGTGATTGAAGATTACATTTGTGTTTCTACAAAGTATTTTTTTTCCAGTTCCTTTTGTAATTGCCTTTTTTGTTTGCTACGGGCCTAACGCCCAGAGAAGATTTTTCTTCTACATAAGCCTGTGTGGGACGTGGACCAAGTCGCTAACCAATGTCAGTTAATTATTGTTCATGTAGGAAACAATCGTTTAATTCATTGGGGTTTACAACATCTGAAATAAAAGTATTGGTATTTTGTGTCGGCCTTCATATTTAACCATTTTTGTGTCGACCTACTGAGACCTTTTTTCTCGCCCTTTAACCATTTCTTCAATCTTTTTATGTCAGTCGGAAAAACCTGCAATCTGCAACGCTGTTCACGCACAAAGTAATCTATACTGTCACAAAAATCCCACGAAAATGTCTAAACTACCGACTCTTCCTCAATGACCGTACTACAAACCGTGATGGCTCACAAGCTTGAGCGTTTCTTTGAGACCTTACTTTCACAAAGGCCGCCAATTAATTTCTGAAACTATCTGGAATGTTAGCGATAAATTTTAGTCAAGTAAGTCGACGCTACCTTTTTAAGTAACATCACCTGCGAAAGAAGTTTGAAGTTAATCTCCATATTCATTAAAAAGTTGGCCTCAATGCCCTCAAAGTACATTGTTTCTGGTTATTGACAAATCTGCTGTCTCTCTGGTTATACATGGAAGATTTCCCCTCCTCCAACTACCGTAAGGATTTGACAAAACCGCACAAAACCTTAACTTTTTTCTTACTATTAATTGCAAAGCTCTAACCCCTTTGTTTACCTCCCATCTTTCTGTTCCATTGCCTGCGAGCCCGGATTCACTAATCCCTACCATTCGTATAATCAATCAGAAATGAATAATTAACAAGACGATATTAATGAATTTTAATTATCATCTTATAAGCCCTTCACCCGTCGGTGTAAATGGATTGTCTACTCTCATTTGTATCTCTTCTTTGCTCAAAATTAGTTGCTATTTATGATAGGTCTGTTAGAAGCCAGAAGTATTTTCTGGTCTTGACGATGGACCAAGAGGGGGAATTTTTAGGGAACAAAACCGGAAGGAAAAATCGGGAGAAAATTAGGTTAAGCTTTCGGTTTACAGACTTGAAGAAACGTCATGTGAAGATTTAGGAATACTGTTCTACAGACACTACGTGATTATTCCTTTCTCTAAAGGGTTACCACATGTCGCACGATAGTGTGAATTGTCACTGTATTTTTATTTTCACGCTTGCCCTGGTCAGGACAGGACAATCACTCTATTTCAGAAAACGTCTAAATGTGTTATTTTTGCAGAAGCGTTTCCAGCCACGAGTGACCGTTGCACGTTTTTTCATGAAAATAAAATTTCACTCTCAGTTCACTCTGTTTTTTAGGCCAAAAGTCATTCTCTAAATGTTTTTGATGTGGCAACCCTGATTCTCTAGAACGTCGTGTCAACACATCTTCGTCGAGGGTTCCGTGACAGCTTCTTTGACGGCCAATGCGGACGACTCATTTCTCCAGACGCCTGATCGCCTACGCACCAACCAAATGGTGGTGTACCATAACATTTCCTGTATGAAAAATCACTTCGCAGAAGAGCGACTACTTCAGAAAGAGATGAAAGTCTGACCGGAGGAGAAAGTGATTACAGTAAGCTCAAGACGAGCCTCACGACCGTATCGTTTCATTACTGTTGAAAGCTGAGATTAATAAATGGACACCAGGAATCCTTCCGGGAAACCATTTTACTTAATTGCAGGAGATCTACCTCTCGAGTAGTTCCACGTCTAATGATATTTCCAATCTGAGAGAAACGAACAGTAAGGAAGTAATTTATTTGTCACCCACCATTTTTAAAAGTAGAGCATATAAAAGAAAGTAAATAATACTAATTACGAAACACAATTTCAAATCTTTCACCAGGAAAACAGTGTAGAGAATCGTGTACTGTTTAGGCTCAGTCGTCCATGATTTTTGGTAGAGACAATGAAACTTCCAAATGGGTAGGGTAATGCTTGTGTCTTGAACATGGAACTTCTCAGTTAGTGTGTGGCTATGACATAATTTTGACAAATAAAGCAGGTGCTTCGCATATTTAAAATAACTCGATACCATAATTTTATCTCTATTTGTCGCAGAACATGATTTACACCAGAATGAAAAAAAAGAAGTGCTGTATAAGTGCTAAATATTTTCAAAAGCTTTCCAATGGTTGCGTCCCCGGTTGGTAACGATTTGCCCACAGGCGGTACGTAGGATTTACAAACGTCTTCAACAACTGATGAGCAACTATTCAATTCTGTCAATATCTCTATTCCACAGTTAAGTTGATATCTAGAGTTGCAGAACGTCTACTCCTAAATGTGACAGAGAAAGTCCCCACGACGAAACATTCTCATGACAAAACGCACTCTTGAAAACACCTCCCCGTCTCCGTCCTTGTCTGTAACATTCCTCACTAATTAAGAATAGCATGTTCCGGATTTTTTTCCGGGAAAGCCTCGTGTTAATGATGTATTTAATGAATTCTTCTTTGTGTTGCGCATCAACAGCATCAACTAGCCTGTTTTCGGATGCTTCAGAAAGGCTTCATATTTCGGCTGTGTTTCTTAACTAACCTTTGCGTCGCGTTTCCAATTGATCTGACCAAACGACTTAGTATCGCTAGTGGTCAGTTAGGGCTATCGGAGTTCCCAGGGAAAGCCCTTTGGACCACTTCACCTTTTGTTCTTTTAATCTATCCAGACAAGACGGGGACAGGTGGCATTGTTTTGTACAATCGGTGAAAACGGTCCACCCATATTCAAAACCACTAGTCCCATATTCTTTTTTCTGACCAAGATAATTTGCCTTAAAACCAAAGGTGAGTTCCGTTCTTACCACTGTTATAATTGAATTATTTCATAGCCATCTCTTGTGGACGATCCAGAGCTACGACGATATCATGTGTGCGTGTTCCTCGCTACCACTGGTAGTGACCAGGGGCCAGAATTTCCGCAAGCTACAGAGCGTCTTACCACGAACCAAGGTAATACACTTGATGACTATCTCTTCTTGCCGATGCAAAATCTCCGGCCACTCCGGGTACCTAGCGGAAGAAAGGCAGAAGTGGTATCACAGCTGCTCCCAAAGATCGCCATCATTGGTTGAGACATGATGTGAGTTGTTGAGTTTGAGTCGTCACGGAGACGTTTACTCCTTCTTCCTGAGGATCACTGGCGTGTTTTGGACTTAAGTCATATAGAGCGTGTTCCACCCCTCTGCTAATAGTAACTATTAGTTAAAAGTTACTGCGCTGACCGTTCCAACCTTTTCAAAATAGTAACTAATAGTAACTCTTACCACGCTCGGGAGCGTAGTTAGCGTAGTAACTACGCATATCTGTAACGTGATTGGTCGGATCACCCCGCGGCATATGTGACCGAAAAACTCAAAAAGCGTTCCAGCCTAGCGTAGTAACTACGGTAACTAGCGTAGTAACTAAGGTAAGTAGGGTTGAACACGCTCATAGAGTATTCTTGTGCCAATCTAGGCAGTGATATGAAAGCAAGACCTACTAAATGCGTACAAATTCAGGAAATAATTAAAAGTAGAGCTATTGATTGCAACGCCTAGTGTAGGGCCCATGTAGATTTCCCTTTAGGTTTCGGATGCAGGGAAACCAACACCTCCCGTAACAAGTTGAAACCCTGACTTCTTTTTGAAATACTAAAGCTACGTGCACTTACATTCCGATAAAATTGCGAAAATACCAATACAAAATTCGCGTCGCGTCAGGAATCCTGCATGCGATGCATCAACACTTCCGAGAACAGGAAATTTGCATCCAACTGCAAATTTCGGACTACCTAGATGCACGTGTCTTAACACGAGTTCTTGTGAGCATCTTCATCTCTATTTCTTTGGTAAAGTGACCTCTTCTGCTTCTAAAAGTCCTTGCAACTAGTGTTCACTGCAACTGATGTAATTCTACGGGGGAGGGGGAATTTTTCTGCTTGGCCCTTTTTTTGTTAATGTGCTAGAAGATTGCTTCTTATTCATTCAGTTATTCTGTTTTTTCCTCTTTCTTGCTTAGCGATACACCGTCTTTTTGTCTTTGAGTGTCATTGATAAAATATTTTAATTATTATGTAAGTGCATACAGAGAGTGCATCTAGGGAACCACGTGAGCTCCAAGTGAGTCTACACGATTCCAGAGGCGTCATTTCGCGAAAATCTAGTGTGTGGCAGTGACAAACCTAAGGGGTGGCACTGGCAGTGACATCCTTCTGGGCCCCCCTTGCCATTTTCATGTTCGGAACTACATAGGTAAGACCAGAGAGGCGTCATTTCGCTGAAACCTAAGGGGTGCAGTGGCGGCGCGTTCCGCGGGCCCCATTCGAGGACTCGTGACGCACGGTCGGTTTGAAGTGCCTGGGCGAGGGGTGAATGTCGCAAAATGTAGGCTACTTGTTGGAAATCTAGCACGGCTGAAGAGCGGAAAACTAAGTAGAACTCGCTGGAGAGCTAGCTTCTAACAACTTTTTGGCCAGAAAATGGCAATGAGCGCCGCAGGAAAAAAAAATTGTATTTGCATATTTTCTAACAAAATTTAACTACTTCCTCAACAAATTTTAGGTTCTAAAATGGCCCTCCCCCAAACTGTAAGTCCAAACCTCAAAGTAAACAGAGCATACTACAAGCGGCGCAGGCGACAATTTTGGGTTTCTTTATGATCAGAGGGCCTTTTTGGATCACAAATGAAAGCACGGTTGACGACTCATAATGTTTGGTCACGACACATTTCAAACAATGTGAGACATTAAACTGAATCTGGTACATGATGGTGCTTCAACTCGACCCTTTCCAAATAAAATGACCTTCCGAAAAAAAACTGAAACAGGTTAGCCTTTGCTGCAACACACGTTAAACGCAGACCTAAAACTCTTTTTACCATTTCACAAAATAAACAAGCTGGGGTAAAGTGAAAAGGCACTTAGTGTTTGATGACCCTCTCCCCTTCCTACTCTTACATTTTGTGCTCCGTCGGGAAGGTGCCCCCACCTGAATTTCCAAGGGGGCCGGCCCTCAGCTATCCAGGAAGAAATCACAATATGATACTGAATGCCATGTTACAAAAATAATGTCTCGCTCTTCATGTTCAGAGTTCAGACACACAACTGATCCAGCCTCAAACGCACCTTGAAGACATTCAATCCTCGAACAATGGGTCATTATCTCGGATTAAAAAAGGTTCGATTTTCATCAGTGACTTGAGATCCACTGGTATGGCGCAACAAGATGTCACAATTGTGATGAAAAACTGACTTTTTCAGGCTATTTTCCTGGGTAGCTCTGGGGGTCAGGGGGTGGCAGCTGCCCCCCCTGCACCCCCCCCCCCCAAAAAAAAAAATGACGCCTCTGCACGATTCCTTCTTCTAGGCTTGGAAATCCAGCAGTCAAAACTTGCACACCAGATTTTATCCAGAGCTTTCTCTGCCAACTGTTTTTTTTGTTACTTTAAAACACATAAAAAAATGTCACTAAAGTGCCAAACTCTTTCTCAATTTTAAAGCGTCTCTTTTCCTTTGGCCTGGCCTATTATGATCGATCAGTTGCATCCAGGATTTTCCTAATGATCCAGAAAATAAACAAGAAACTTGGTATCCAGCCAGGGAGATTAATTAGAGAAACAGATATGTTAAGTAAGGGTGGGAATCCGTATGCTCTAATCATATCTTCTAAGAAGTCAATTCCAAAACACGAAATGTAGAGTTAAAAGCAGATAGACTGCCACATTACACGATTATAATCATGGACAGTACTTTCATATTTTGAAGCTTGCACTTCCACGCTACGAACAATGTCCTGAGCTTTACTTGGCACCAGACTTCAGCAAGTGTAACGTCGTCGACATACTTTAAAAGATTTTCATAATCATCTGCAATGTCATTAAATATGACTAAATATAAAATTTGGCCAAGAATGTTACTCTGGAGCACACCATAAAATACTGCTTCTGGTTTAGAATAACAAGAGCTGTAAGCTCATATGAAACTTGTAATAAAATGTAAAATGTATACCATATATCCAAGGTTCGCTATTTCAATGACGTATCCATGGAAGCAATGATATTTGAATTCATTTGTAAGCAGAATCCTTGAGGCAAAAAGGACCATGAGCCCTTAAAGTTTAACCGAAATGGGCTAGGATAGGACAATCTAGTTACCCATCACTTTTTCACTTAAATTGGCTTGAAGACCCGCTGAAAATGAGTTACATCAATGTTCCGCTATTCACGAATAATCGATTGTCAAATAGTGGAATTTCTGTGTGATTTGTGGTGCCTCTATGCGCTTTTGTATTTTTGCTGTATGCCTTACGAGAAAGATTTATCATTTTTTTTTTGTTCAGGCACTAAGCAATTTTCACCAATCTCACCACTGCCCACTGAAAAGCCACATTTGTGTTGAGATTAAAATTTCCCGCGTCATAGTAGAATTTACGCTGTGGGGACGGCTGGAGATATTCTGAGGCTCATAACTAGAGCAGATAGTGGAAAATAAAAAAATCCCTTTGCAGAATCCAAATAATTCAGTGTATCCAATTAAATGAGACACAAATGAGTTGGCTTTTCAGTTAAAGGAACATGTCCTGCAGTTTTCACCGAATTTTTTCGCGTAAATCGTTCACTCCACAGGTATGTGACCAGAGAGGCGGATAATTTTATTGTTGAGTACCGAGACACCACACGTGCAGGTTTCGGAATTAGGTATTTAGCTCCGGCTATTTGGAGTGATATCCCAGCTGGCATTCGGGAGGCTAAACACATTGGGTCGTTTAAAGTAAAATTTAAAAAACATCTATTGGGAGAGGTGAGAGAATTTTCTTCCCTTTTTTTGTCTTTTTTTTATTTATTATTTTAGATTTTGGTATTAAAGGTTAATTGAGTGAGAGTGTTCTTGTCCTTTTTCTTGTCATTTCTTTTGTTTTTTTTAAAATAGAATTTGTTAAAGGTTGAGAATCAGAGGATTACAGCCGTCCATCATCAGGCTGTTTGAGCCTTCCCCGGGCGGTTGTGTGTATATATAGTTTATTTTGTAATTAGTAGTAAATAAAGCAAGTCAAGTCAAGTCATCTCGAACTGTCTCGAACCCCCTCCTTAGTGTTCCCAAAGCTAGCTGGCAGGCCCTTGCCCCTTATGCAATGTAATTATGCACTCATGTACTGTAAAAGTTCGCCTTTTTACATGTAGACTACAGAGTAACGACCTCCCCGACTAGACGGCCGGGGTTCGATTCCCAGTCGCGGCACACAAACCTTTTGCTTTTGCAAACCTTTTGCTCAAAAGTCGAATTCTCGGAAACTGCCCGGAAACTGCAATGGTCGTAACGAGAATTTTTCTTACTCTCAATATCGACTCAGGGTACATTCTTGATATGTTAGCTAGCTCCCCGAGTCAAGTTTGAGTCAAGTTTTCCCTTTAAGCTGGAACATGAAAATCTATCGCTTGGGCGAAGTTATTTTTGAACTCTTATGATGAAGATGTAAACAATGAAGGAGCTACGATTTTTTTTTGTAAGTAAAACGTCTTGAGTTACAAATGATAATGGGCTCTCGAAGAACCTGGAAATGCTTCGTTTGATCAAAAGGACTTTTTGTGATCCCAAAACGTAAGTGGAGAGGTACCTATGACATCGCAAAAGTTTACGTCTGTCTGTCCGTCTGTCAGTCTGTCCGTCTGTGCGCACGATAACTCTCGAAGGGATTGAGATATTTTGATGAAACTTGGTGGGAGGATCGTTTGTGTCAAAGTAAAGGTCGAGTTCGTAAATGGGCCCTATAGCCCCATACTCAGGGGTGGGGGTTCAAATTAAGGGACGAAAAAAATGTTTCAAAAGCCAATGATATAGTCGATATAGGGGTAAGGAGACATTTTGAATCCATATCTGAAACTTATTTTCTCCTCGGACATTTAGTTCGTCCGGAATCCGGTCAAAACCGGAAAATATGTTAAAAGTAAAAGTTTTATTTGAAGTTGATTAAATGGTCGATATAGGGATAAGAAAACATGCTGAATCCGTATATGACAATTGTTTTCTACGCGGACAAGTAGTTTGCCCAGAATCCGGCCAAAACCGGAAAATTTGTTAAAAGCAAAAGTTGTATTTGTAGTTTAGATGTCCGATTTAGGGGTAAGAAGAGATGCTGAATCCGTATATGACAATCCTTTTCTAGCCGGACATATAGTTCGTCCGGAATCAGACTGAAACCGAAAAATTTGTTTTTAAGTTAAATTGTTATTTCAAGTTGATTAGATGTTGGATATCTCCGTAAGGAGATACGTTGAATTCATTTTTGAGCTTTATTTTTTCGCCGGACAAGTAGTACCAGAATTTCGTCGAAACCGGGAAACTGCATGGCAGATGTAAGGCAGGATCGTTTCGATCAGTTTCGTCAAAATAGAAATAACTTATAGTGGTAAACACACATGCTGAATCCATATCTGAACAGATGATTAGCTATTTGGCCCTAACCTGTTTCTAAATTTTAAGAGGAAAAATTTTCAAGCAGTGGAGTTTTCAAGAGTAAAAATTTTTCAGTAACCAAAATCTACGTGATATTAGAAATCTTTATTTCCGTTGCTGTAAGAATTTACTATATAGGAACTGTAGAATTATTCTGAAGTTCTCCGCACCGGAATGCTAACTTCGTATAGGAAGCATTATTCTAGGTTAAATGAGGAGGCTTACCTGCGCTTAGGCCCTTACCATCCTCTTATACGTTTGTTTTGATTGTTTTTTCTGTTCATTAATTTTGTTTTGTGAAAGATTTTGTATTTCTTTTTCTTCTTTTTCCTTTGTTTCAGTTACTCCGCTTAATTTGTTAATAAGTGGTTTATAAATAAATTATTATTATTAATATCTGTGAAACGGGCAAAATTATTGGTTTTTAGTTTAAGTCTTATAAAGATATTATGAAGTGGAAGGTAAATATTCTTCAAAATTAGAAGAGCTCGGTTTTGAAGAGTCTGTATCGGTCTCATATGGCATTGAATGTTGCCAAATTAATCAAGGGACAATACGTAAAATGGGAATGTGTTAAAGCAAAAAAGGGAAAAAAATGCCGAAACGTTCGCTTTATACCAATTCCTTGGGCAGCTTTTACCTGTAATCTATTCCAGTATTCTGTATTCGCTAGATTTCATAAAAATTATCCACTGATACCAGAGTGAATTTGAATTTGAATATTTGTAGCCTGATCAGTAATTGTTGAAATTTCATTTGCTTTCTCTCCAGTTCTACTATAAATAATAAATTCCATTTTTGCCACATTTAATGACAAACGATTAGCTTTTTAGCCATACAATCAGTTGTGAAAATACTATGTGCAACTTCTCACTGACATCCTCTTCACAAGTGTAACGCCAAGTTAACACCGATCAACAAGTCAACAGTCCAAACCAGAACTCGATCTGAACGTGGAACGCCTAGTGGCGAAATATGGAAGCACGGTTATTGTTTCTTGTTATTGTTTATTTCTTTCAATATCTATTTTGTGAGATTTCTGTCAGTTTTGTCTTACAGTCAGCCAAATTTTGAAGAAGAGTATTAGCCTACCCTCTAAGCCATCGTTCACTGCCCGGCAGTCTTTAAAGTTTAACTGAAAAGCCGAGTTATTTCTGTGTTATTTAATTGAATACACTGAATTATTTGGATTCTGCAAAGTTTTTTTTTTCACTATCTGCTCTAGTTATGACGTTCAGAATACCTGTGGCCGTCCCCACAGCGTAAATTCTACTATGACGTGGAAAATTTTAATCTCAACACAAACGCGGCTTTTCAGTGGGCAGTAGTAAGATTGGTGAAGATTGCTTAGTGCCTGAACAAAAAAAAGTAATAAATCTTTCTCGTAAAGCATACAACAAAAATACAAACGCATAGAGTACCACAAATCACAAGGAAATTCCACTATTTGAAAATCGATTATTCGTGAATAGAGGAACAATGAAGTAAAGCATTTTCAGCGGATCTTCAAGCCAATTTAAATGAAGAAATGATGGGTAACTAGATTGTCCTATCCCAGCCCTTTTTAGTTAAACTTTAAGAAAATCTGCAATGGTTCCTTTAGTTTTGTACCGTAGTAACGACACAATTTGTTGGTCCGTTAATTGTCCAATCGCAACTAGAACTTCGGCATCCTAAAAACACACAAAAGATCTGAAGGTTTGGCTTACGTTAGAACAAGAACCTACCGTACAAGAATAACTAGCAACCGTCTTAATTATATTTATATCAGCAAACATTATTCGTCGTCACACGAATACACACAAAAGATCAGAAGCACTGATTTAAGCTGCAACAACTGTATATAGCCTACTCCATCTTTACAATGTCAGCGAAAACCAAAGTCACGATCGTCTCTAATAGCTTCATCAAATGTGTCGCAGTCTCGGAGCAGCTTTTAATTTCGCAAGTCAAGTTTCAGGAAACCTTTTCAACTTTTTTACGAATAAAAGGGCACAAATCTTCAACACACTGACCTGGTATCTTGCTTATCTGACCTGGACTGACCTGGTATCTTGCTTATCTGACCTGGACCTGATATTGAGCGTGTTCTACCCTTTTAGCGATAGTAACTATTAGTTACTATCTTCGTTCCAACCTCATGAAAAGTTACTACGCTGACCGTCGCAGCCTTCTCTAAATAGTAACTAATAGCAAGAACTAATAGCAACTATTTATTTATTTATTTATTTTCATTAAACTAAGGACCAACTAGGGCCACTCAAACACATACAAAAAAACAACAACAACAACAACATATTAAACAATAACAAAACAAGAGAGAAAAACACAAACAACAAAAAAGGTGCTTGAACATCAAGTTTGTTGTGTATAAATCTCACCAGACCAAGTCCGCCAAAGTGGCAGAGATAGCCGAAAAAGCGGCCCCGAAAGCACCCGAAGGAGCGGATTGTCCGAAGCAAGTATCCTTGTCTGGATTGAAAGAGATGATCTCCTACGAAGTTCAGGAAAAGAAGGGAGGCCACCACCAACAAACATTCCGGAAGCACTACAGTTAAGGGAAAGACCGAGAAGCCACCGAAAGGAATTGTTATACAGAACCTGAAGAGAGTTCTCACACTTAACAGATACAGATTGCACAAAAGCAAGACCGTACAACGGGGTGCAATAAGCTCTGAAAAGAAAACACCTCACGGCAGGGTCGCATTTCCCGAACTTACGAATAAGTAAGTTAGCCCTGCAGCACAGCGAACGTGAAAGTGCTTTAACATGGAGCTCGTCACTCAGAGAGGGAGCAACCGTGAATCCAAGATATTTGTAGGACTCAACGAAAGACAGCGACACTCCAGAAAGCAATGCCATAGGGATGTGTTTCAGAGGGGTCCCGCGAGGAATGAACGCCATACACTGGGTCTTGGCCGTGTTAAACACGATATCATTAGCTGACGCAAAATCATCACAAATTGAAAGTAGATGGTTTAGTGCAGCCACTGTAGGAGCTAAAATAACCAGGTCATCAGCATAACTCAGGTTATTAAAGCAAACACCACCAATGAAACAACCAACCTTAGTTTGTGCCAAACGCAGGTTGAGATCATCCACATAAAGGTTATACAGCAACGGAGAGAGGACCCCACCTTGCCGTACACCATTCAGAACAGGGAATGGCATGCTGAAATAACCACTCCACTTTATTCTGAAACGCTGTACATCAAACCAATGTTCAAGAGTTCCAATGAATTATTTGCTTACCACGCTCGGGGGCGTAGTTAGCGTGGTAACTAAGATCTCTGAACGTAATTTGCCCAGAAAGCCCCCGGCACGATATTTTGACGAAAATAGAAAATGTGTTCCAGCCTTGACGCCAAGAAGCCAGGGTTCGTGACGTCATTTGCAGTAATTACGGTAAGTAGGGTGGAACAAACTCATTACGTAGCGTGCCAGCAGTAAATAACACGGAATCGTCCTCTCTGTCGTGATAAAAAAGGGTGAAATTTAAATTTGAAACTTTTGTAATAGCTGCATCAAGTTCCTGTTCCTTTTTTTCAGAAAATCTGCGAAGTTACCGTAATAACGTCATAATTTGTTGGTCCGGGAATTGCCCAATCGTAACTAAAACTTTAGCATCCTGAAACTTTGAGGGGTTTGAAATGTCAGAGATTTCCGAATAGCTTACGGATTAATATGAAATTCCCGATGTTGTACTTGCAACTTCACAGAAAAAATGCCACAGCACTTCGCAGTTCTATTCGCAGTTCACTGACAGGCTTATAAATATTCAGGCCGCGCGTCCAAGTTCCACCGTTCGAGCCCCAAACTCTCAATCAGCAGACAAGACCGAAGACGAAAATAAGTACTTTGACCCTTTTCATCTTCGTTTTATTCCCGAGGACATTCACAGAAATGCCCACTTCAACAACTTTCTTCTGTCCATGACATAGAACTTGCGTGTGTTTCTTTCGTTCTCGAATACTTCTTCAGTCCTTTTAGAAGACCTCTTATTTCCCACAATCTTTGTCTTGTTTTTTTTTGTCCTAGTGCATCATGTTTTGCAATATCCGGAAATTTATTTACGAGACTGAGAAGTGGTCTATTGGGAGGCCTTGGGGACAAGATAGATAGGGCCGGAGAAATGGGCAAAGATATGCTGTCTTCCAGCACTCGCAAGAAACGGGGCGCTGTTCGAACCGAAGCCTGACTTTTGGCTGACGAAGCATTTTAATATTGGCATTCATGACAGTGAAACAACAATCAACATTGTCCGTTATCGGTATCAGAATTAAATGTTTCGGCTGATTGATCCTCAAATCGGCAATGGCCTAAAGGTGAGCCACGGAATTAGATAGGAATGAAAAAATGTCGAAATAAAAGTTGTTATTCTTTCTGAATCCGATATCTGGACTTTCTTAGAATAGTCGATCGTTCTTATAAGTGAGCTTTTTTACGAAAGGCTCTGAAATTACAGGAGGGGTATCCAACCTCAGACAAGATTTCAAATTTCCAGAGAAGTCTTTCCTTCAGAATAATCCATCTGGC
This sequence comes from Branchinecta lindahli, assembly GCA_023053555.1. Classification (NCBI taxonomy): domain Eukaryota; kingdom Metazoa; phylum Arthropoda; class Branchiopoda; order Anostraca; family Branchinectidae; genus Branchinecta; species Branchinecta lindahli. The sequence goes on along the minus strand of JAKZAO010000010.1, from coordinate 19,843,266 downwards.
TTAAAAAGGAACCAACAAATATGACTAGATTGAAGCTACTTGAATGGTTTACATATTGGATTAATAATTATTGCTTCAGTTTTTCTAGTTAAACTTGTTTTTCTTTTCAAACAAGATTACTTTATTCTAACCTTACCTCGATTGACTTTAAAATGATGAAAAGGAAGAGTTAGCAAAGTCAATGGCCAGAAAACAGGATTTCAAAATAGCTACAAATGGAGAAAAAGGCACAGAATCTGAATATTTTTGGACACATGACTTTGAAAAAAGTCATGTTTGACTGTCAGGGCAGGTCTTAATCGAGGTACTGTAAAAACGATGTTGGATTTTCGCGGCAAAAACCGAGGTACTGTAAAAACGATGTTGGATCCCCCTCCTGTACTTTTAAAGCTGTGTGTCAGTCCGTTCAACTGCAACAAGGTCATGGAATTTCTAAATTGCTCGTATCATATCCAAGTCTGTCATAGTTAATAACCCGAGGACTTTAATAATAAAAATAATTTATTTTTCACCCATCAAAAAGCACAAGCCGTAGACGGAGTAGGAAAATCGATTCGGTTCATGCACACGCAATTCACGCTCTGTCTTTACGACAAGCAAAAACCATCATTTTATGCCCCAAGGCATGAGTTTCAAATATTTCGTTGTTATGGGGTAATAGTAATACAGTCCCCATTGGTTTTTTTCGGTTACTACCCTTGGAGCTCTTACGGTTCATTGACTTTTGCCGAGTTACCCAGCGACAAATGATCACCGAAGCGTGGACTATGGAAATAAACAGCGACGTGTTATTACCTTTTCGATGTTGCTCAATTTGATTCGGTTACCTAGGAAGTTTATGTGGTACAGAATAACCTTAATGATGAGGATTCTAACCCTTATTTTGTGTTATGGTTTCTGAACTTTGCCAGCTAATTAACTTCTACGTTAGGTGTCTTGGGACAACTGACTGGAGCATTTGAAAACATTACTATAAGTTAATTTTCCTCTATAAAATTGATACGAATCTTCACAGCACCACTCCTTCCCGGTCAATATTTAATAATATAATAATAATATAATTGCAATAATAAGGCTTTCGCCTCTATAAATTTCTCGGGACACTCTACTCACTAAATTGAATTTCAGCCATGTGGTAGATGACCGCTGCAAGCTCATGTGGGACTTACGAGGATAGGTGGTCAAGGTCGGATGACTTTTTCCGTCACCGTCCAGATCGCTCCACCCCAAGTGTGTCAGGTTTCTAAGAACCGCCCACACTAACTAGCCCCGATGTAAGTGAACATCTAAGAAATTTTACTCTGTCAAAAACTCTCCTCTTCGAATGGCAGATAAATATTTTCTTTTGCTGTGCGGTTAAGATGGTCACTTTACGAGGGCTAGAAATTCATTTGTTTACAAAAGACTTGATTCACAAATGGGCACGTGCCCTTGCGGATATTGAAAATGCATTGTTTGGGCCACAGTAATTTTTCACTGTGCAGTCAAGATGTAGGCTACATTTTAAGGGTGCTAGGAATTCACTTCGATGCATTAGCTCTTTTTGCACGGTTGGTCATTGAAACTTTTAACGTGTGTCATTTAGTCAAAAGTATTTTTGCACTAAGCGATGAAGATGCACAACAGCTTTTTCTCGGCTTATTTCTAATTCGTATCTCATTCGCATCTCCTGCGTATCTGTTTCTAAAACCGCTCTCCAGTTCCTGCTTCCACGACCGCCACTTCCGTTAGCTTCCACAATCGCGGTTCTTTCAGAAACCCCAAAAACCACGATGCTTTACCAAAATCTATGTTTTTAGCAGGATATTCAAAACCACTATTTCCAGGAAGTTCTACCCAAACTCTAAGTTTCCAAGAGGAAATGGAATATTCTTTTACGTCTTTTATATTTTCTGAACTACGAATAAAACGCTTCCGATGATTAATTATTCATGACCAACCCAATGTAACATGGTCAGCAAAACCCTTCTGGAGGAATAATTATGGCTCGTTAGGAAAAAACAGTTAAAGAAGCTACTGGAAAAAGCTCCCTATCAACAAGAACAAAATAATGAGACAGAACTGCTTTCTCCCTATATCGGTCATACAAACATGCTGAGTCGAGTAAAATACGGCCGACTCCCGACGCAAATGAGCGGAGTTGACTAGCTTCGCGCCACATCATGTTTCGTTACCCTACAAATAGCCAAATCGCCGTGAAGCGCCCGATGAGGAAAAGTAGCATTCAAACCTGATTGGCTCTAAGGACGTGCTCCGGAGCGGGTCAGCGCGAGGAGTACGCCTCCTGCAAGCAATCTTTCACTATTTTTTCTGCAAGATGCAACGGCGAAGACGAAGAGAAGTCAACGGGCATCAGCATCAGCTCACAGCTAGAGTATATACCTCTATCTCCGCTCATTTTTGTCGGGGTATTCATAGTCTTTGCATGTGACTGAACACAGTAGTTCTGTCCGATTATTTGTTCTTGCTATCAAGCTTTACGCGCTTGGTGCATTGTGCTGTGAGGTAGGCCAAAAACTCTGGCCAAACATTGCTCATTGTTGCAGTCCCTCGAAGTACAGCTGATGGTGAAACATCACTCTTTTCACAACTTATAAAAACGCCCATCATTGCAATGTTCGACATCAATTAAAGATTAGAATGCTTCTAGCTTTCTTCTCGTTTTCAAGGTCTACGATGGGCAATCAATGTAGATTCCTCTCTTCGTTTATTTCCCAAATGATGCAAATCGAAGACACAGTTTTTCCATTCTTGGAATTATGTTTCCAGTTCCAGTAACAACCTGAATGATTACCGGAATTTCATCCTTTTTCATAGCGACCAATCTTCTTGTTAGTGCTACAATGCGCGTGGGGGCTGAGCTTCGCCTGGCTCGACAGTCCACGAGGTTACTCCACTTTTCTCTTTTCCTGTGTTTGAATTATGTTTCCCTAGGCTTCTAATTTCAGTGACAACCTGGATGACTTCCCGGGTTTCATCTTTTTCATGGCGACTAACCTTCTTGTTAAGCGTCGCGTGGCTAGACAACTCCCACAGTTTTTCCACTTTTGATCTACCTGTGAGAATAAATGGTTCGATAATCCGAAAGGAGATGAGAATAAATGGTCAGAAATCTGAACCAAATCTTTTTAAAAGCCTGAAATCCTAGTGCGTCAGCCTCCTTGTTACCTGGGATACCAGAGTGTCCCGGGACCCATGTAAAATCGACTTCAATTGTTTGCAACGGCATTAAGCTTTTAAAACATTTTATCTCCAGTAGCTGTTTGATTTTCGGGGTTTCAAGCGCTTTTCAACAGGCTCGGTTGTCCGAAAAGGTATAAATCTCTCTCGCAACATCCAGGAACAAACTCCGATGATTTGGAAGATCGTAAACATTTCGGCCTGGTTTACTGATCGAAGTTCGCTTAGGTAAGTAATGAAACTTTCTAGATCATGTTTGTTGAGAGTTTGAGAACAATGTAGCTGCTGCTCCTGGCATCTCGTTAGAGGCGTTTTTCCGCGATCCCGCAAAGTGCTCGAAAAGAGTGTTTTCGCTGTCGCTTGTGTTGCCCATGCGTGTGGTCCTGCGATATTTTCAGATATTTGAAATTACCACAAAAAAAACAAAAATTTGTGGTACAAAAATTTGCCGCGGAAAACGCCTTAGACACCGTGTCGTTTGTGAAGCTTTGAATCAACTCTGGAATAGTTAGCTTTTCCGAATTATTTCTGTATAAAAAAAAATCTATACAAAATATCTCTCTTCCTTCTTCACTCCGTTTTCTTCTGAGTGAAAAATATGAGTAATAAATGCTTCACTTACTTAGTTACTTGATCCCTTTTATCTTTGGGCCACTGTATCGGATCTCTTGTAGTTTCACCTTTAGGCATGTGGAGCTCACTCATGCATTTATTGTAAATATCTAAATAGCTTCGCTTGCAGATCCGATTTCTTTGGCACCGTGCGACACGAATCTCAGTTCGAACTCTCGTATTATAGCCTACACCCATTATCGTTTCCGAGATTTCAAAGCCCTGTGGAGGGGGGGGGGGGCTACGCTGATTTTTGCTTTTGCCATGATAAGCTCTTTTTGATGCTGTTTAGGCTTCCGCTTTTTGCTTACGAGGAGCTCACTGGTCGGAAATATCGGCTATGTAAGTTTTGCCGTGTTCTCATCAAAACTGAGGGTGACGTGAGAGACTGAAAACTACATGGACGGGTTTGTAACCTTTGAAAATAAACAGTAGAGTTTCAAAGAAGTCTCGCATGTCAGGATACATAAATTTTAATACAGCCAATTTGATCCAGAATTGATTGTATTTGTGATGTGTCTTATTTACTCCTTTTGCAGGGGCGTACCTATGGGCCCAAAATAAACTTTTTTCGGCGTGAAGGCACGGGCTGGAGTTCACGTTGCGAGGTGTCATATAATATTGAGAGAAAGAACCAGGTTCTCTTCAATATGCAATTTTTTTTACAGACAGCAGAAATCTGAACTGCAGTGGTGACCTGACACCCAACGATTGACTCAACTGCACTGAATACAGCAGAGCTGATACCGAATACCGAAACATTGCAATTCAACTTTAAGTATGATCTGATATTAATCAATGAAATCTCATTACGCTTTGGGTTGGACTTTTATTGTTAATAGGTGATCAAATACTAATTACCGTTACTCAAAGAACAAACTGGATCGCAGCATTAATTACTGATATTCCATTATTCCCTCTTTAAACAAAATGCGACACGCAAACATTACATTTTTGGGATCCCATCGAAACTTTTGGTCTTTTTCATCCAGCCGCCTTCCTGCCCACTGCCCAGTATGCCAATTATTACAGTAAATTTAGTGTTTTGTCGTGTATTTCTTGTTCTGTGTTTATTTCCCTTTTTGGGATCCCAAAACGTTAGTGACGGATACCTATGACATCGCAAAAAGTTGTCCGTCTGTCCGTCTGTCTGTCTGTACGGTCTGTAACTTTCGAAGGGAATGAGATATTTTGATGAAACTTGGTGTGAGGATTCTTTGGGTCAAGAGTAAGGTCAAGTTCGTAGATAATGTAGTCCTATATTTAGGGGTGGGGGGTTTAAATTAAGGGGCAAACAAAATATTTTTAAACAGCTAATGTGATAGTCGATTATGGGGTAAGAAAACATGTTGAACACGATGGTGAAAACCATTTTCTCACCGGACGATCCGGCCAAAACCGGTAAGTCTGTTAAAAGTAAAAGTTTTATTTGAAGTTGATTAGATGTTTGATTTAGGGGTAAGATGACATGCTGAACACGATGGTGAAAACCATTTTCTCGCCAGACAAGTAGTTCGCCCGGAATCCGGCCAAAACCGGAAAGTTTGTTAAAAATAAAAGTTTTATTTGAAGTTGATTAGAGGTTTCATTTAGGGGTAAGAAGACATGCTGACCACGATGGTGAAAACCATTTTCTTGCCGGGCAAGTAGTTCGCCCAGAATCGGGTCAAAACCGGAAAGTTTGTTAAAAGTAACAGTTTCATTGGAAGTTGATTAGACGTTCGATTTAGGGATAAGAAGAACACATTTTCTACCCGGCCAACTTGTTCGCCCGGAATCCAGCCAAAACCGGAAATTTGGCAGAAGTAAAGCAGGAAGTTTCGATCAGTATCGTCAAAATAGATATGGCTTATAGCGGTATATCTGAACTTGTTTTTTTTCAGATGGTTAGCCTGGCGAAGACTGGATCTGGCGAAGACAAGACCCGATTGACTGGATCAAACATTAAATTTTTGGGATCCCATTGAAACCTTTGGTCTTGTTTATTGTAGAGTCTACTGTGCAATCACCGTTGTGAATCTGAAACTAATTGCACAGGCGGCCTGCGCTACCTGAATTAAAAGGTGGCGAAAAACATATGGTGGCGGAAAACCGCGTTGGCGTTAAAACACTGCTACCAGTAAAATTACTCATTCACTTCCCAACACAGCCAGTGAAGGGGTTAGACACTCATGAAAAATCGGACAGGAGCAGATTTTCCTAGGACCAATGCTTATCTATCTCTCCAATACATTTAATGAATACTTTGTTCTTGCTGGAGATTCCAGTCATCTTTTCGGTTAGCACCGTCTCAAAAGATCATCCATGCTTCCGTCAGAAGACTTATCACCCGTGACGGGTATTGTTCTACTGGAAGCCTACTAAGCAAAAGCATACATTCGGAATAGGCCCCTCTTTTGTTCCTTTTCCCAACCATTTCCTTAATTACCTTAATTGCCTCTGCAATTTCAACGCTATTGCTCCGTACATTACTGTGGGGTTTTGGTCGGTGAAACTTAAGCAAGTATGGCAGTGCCAGAGTATCCAACACTTTTTACGTACGCTTCTGATTCCATATATGTGCAATATGTCATATAACCAAGAACAAATACTCAGATAGAACCTCCCGTATGGAAATAATTCAAGTCGTAAACGATCGTAAACGATCGTTTTTTTACAATTGTATTATGGGACATTCCGATCGTAAACGATCGTTTTTTTACGACTGGAAACAGTTGTTTACGATTGGAAACAGTTGTTTACGATTGGAAACAGTTGTTGACGATTGAAAACAGTTTTTTACGATCGTAAACGATCGTTTTTCCCCAATTGTATTATGGGACATTCCGATCGTAAACGATCGTTTTTTTACGATTGGAAACAGTTGTTAACGATGTATTTTTACGATCGGAAACGGTTGTTTCCAATCGTAATTTAAGGGCCGGGAACTGTTGTTTCCATCGAATTTTCACGATCGGGAACGGAACGGGTGTTTCCCGACTGGGTGTTTCAACTTCAAAGCACCCCAGTGCCCCACCCCTAGCCTAGTCCCTGGCCCTGAACTTCAACGACTTCTATCCAAGTATTCCAACCCCAACTAACCTTTCATTTTCTGTGATAGTATCGATGGATATTTGCGTTGTTGCATGTAGAGGCAAATATTTTTGTTTCCCAAATTATCGATTAAACGGCAACACTCTTAAAAAATCACCAAAGGAAGGTTTAGCACCATAGACGGGGCTTCGACTACGAAAGATGCTTTTGAAATATTTTGTGCTTCAAAAAAAAAGTGAAAGTAGCAAAAACACGGATGACAGTTCTCAACTTCAAGCATTTCCACGGCTTTTATTTATTTATTATAAATAAACAACTGAAAACGATCGTAAACAGTTGTTTACGATCGGGATTTCAGATTCTCCATTTTTGTTAAACTTTTCGATAGTTTGCACATTAAAAAAAGAATTAACTTCCCTTCTATCGTTGTTGAGATTCAGGTCTTGTTTCAGGTCTTGAAAACCGAACCAAATTTTCCCGATTGAAAACGACTGTTTCCGATCGGAAACAACTGAAAACGATCGTAAACAGTTGTTAATATGACACTTGAAAAAACAATTATGTAAAACTAAAAACTAATCAACTTTCTTATTGCCGTAGTTAGAAATCAGGTCTGTATTTATCGTCTTGAAAATAAAAACCGAAAACGATCGGAAACAATTGAAAACGATTGTTAAATTACGATCGTAAAAAAACGATCGTAAAATTACGATCGTAAAAAAACAATCGTAAAATTACGATCGTGAACAACCGTTTCCATTCGTTAACAATTGTTTACGATCGAAAACAACTAAAAACGATCGTAAACAGTTATTTAATGACACCTAAAAAAAACGATCGTAAACAGTTGTAAAATTATGATTGAAAACAGTTGTTTCCGATCGTTTACGATTGGGATTTTAGTTTCAGCTTTTTGTTATACTATTTGATTATGCAAAACTAAAAACTAATCAACTTTCTTATTGCCGTAGTTAGAAATCAGGTCTGTATTAATCGTCTTGAAAATAAAAACAATTGTTTCCGATCGAAAACAGTTGAAAACGATCGGAAACAATTGAAAACGATTGTTAAATTACGATCGTAAAAAAACGATCGTAAAATTACGATCGTAAAAAAAACAATCGTAAAATTACGATCGTAAACAACCGTTTCCAATCGTTAACAATTGTTTACGATCGAAAACAACTAAAAACGATCGTAAACAGTTATTTAATGACACCTGAAAAAAAAACGATCGTAAACAGTTGTAAAATTATGATTGAAAACAGTTGTTTCCGATCGTTTACGATTGGGATTTTAGTTTCAGCTTTTTGTTAAACTATTTTGATTATGCGAAACTAAACACTAATCAACTTTCTTATTGCCGTAGTTAGAAATCAGGTCTGTATTTATCGTCTTGAAAATAAAAACAATTGTTTCCGATCGAAAACAGTTGAAAACGATCGGAAACAATTGAAAACGATCGTTAAATTACGATCGTAAAAAAACGATCGTAAAATTACGATCGTAAACAACCGTTTCCAATCGTTAACAATTGTTTACGATCGTTAACAACTGTAAACAATTGTTAACAATTGTAAACGATCGTTAACAACTGTTTACGACTTAATTATTTCCATACGGGCTCCGTCTCCCTATCTCTGTAATATGCGGAGATTCTAGATTATTTGTTCTTGATCAAACATAGATCGCTGATGATGATATTGTAATGATTTAATGTTGAGGTTTAAAAAACAGCAGACCAGAAGATAAGCGGAAAGGAATTGACTAATAGTGTGCAAGTCTTTTTGAGTAGCCGGTGAGTATTTTGAGTCAACCACCATTGTGTCTTCTGAATTCTTGACAAGAAATCAGGATTGTAAATAAGAATCTTGTCGGGAACGAAAAATGTCTGAGCTCAAATTTTGGGGTTATCTTTGTATTCTACTGAATTGGGAATACTGTCAAAAGAGATTAGACCAAAAATGTTCGAGAAAAGAGAAGATCGGTAGGCAATTGAATACACAAGATCATAAAATATTTATAAAGGTAAGAATGAGATTATTTAAAGCAATATACAAGTCCACAGCTTCATTTTTTTTATTGAAAACGCAGTATTCAAGAACCACGATGTGGTCATAGCCTACCTTCGATAAGACCTTCTCCCTTGGGGCTTGTAGAATCCTGTCCCTTGTTAGTCGTCTATATTTATGTATGACTTTTGAGGTATACCAAGAAAAACAACCAATATCGTTGAAGCTCGTACAGAAGCTGAAAGAGGACCGGGAGATGCTATCATCCCCAGGCTTTTCAAACAAAGAAAAAAACATGTTTACTTCTATATTTTTTCCCGAACCATTCCACTCACGAACTCATCGAAAGACACAGACAGTCTTCTTGCAGCTGCTATAATACGAAAAGACAGACTCGTTACAGCAAAACTGTTAAAGAAAAAGAGCTGAAGAAGAAATGGAGATGTCCATGGGATGAGATGTGCTAGTCGGAGAAGGGAATTAGCTTAGTTCGCTGGTACGACAACATTATATTCACTCTGGCTTCAAACAATGGTGGACTTGGCCAAGGAGAAGTTGTAAGACGCTGGAGCAGCGACAAAGAAATGTACATCGAACCTCAACGTCTTGATGTCACTGGAGTCTGCAAGCGTGGACAATGTGGACAATTCGATTACCTGATCGCTTGGTGCAGTGTCGAAACGAAAACCAGAAAATGGACATTCAAGACCTTCTTTCACTTTATTGACGTGATTGTAATCAATGTTGGGAATTTCGTGGCTTGAGCACCGCCTTCTTTAGCATCGAGATCGTTCCTAGAATCCCGTCTCTCTTTTCAAGCTCTAAGAGGACATAGCTGAAATAAGCGCTGTGAATATAAGTACTCTGTGTTGACGGCGTGGTCGACCTTACAAAAGTGATACCAGTAGTCACGACGGAACGGGACCCGCTACATCAACGGCAACAGCAACGCCGAGTTCGGGAAACGGAAACGTAAAATGTGACAAGTTGAATCGCTTCCACATCCACACTGACGACCGGGAAGCAATATTCAGGTACGGGAGGGGTTCAAAAACTACCTCAAAAAGGGACCAAGCGCTCAAAGTGTGATGTTGTCCTTTTGCCTCAATAAAAGTACCGCTGTCAGTAAACTTCCATTTTGTATCAATTTCCTATGTTTTGTAGTGTATAAACATAGTGTACTGTTACCGTATGATTAAAGCTGTGACCTCCACTTTATTTTAGGACATGAAGGATAAATCCAGGGCATGAAAGTTTAAACCATGGTGTATCCTCTTCATGCCCAGCCACGTCAATTCTCCGTAGATTTCTAAGAACCCATCACAGCTTATTTATCTAGGCAGTTAAGCAAGCTCCTATCTTCCCCATGAGAAGCTTTTGGGACACATCTCCGAGCCCGGCACCTGCTCTCCTACGCGTAGATCCACCGTCTAACGCAGTGGCGGGGACGGAAATCTGCCTAGCTGTGTTGCCTTTCCGTGAGAATGCAGGGGAGAGGGGAGAGGCTTCTGCCTTGTTTTGCCCAGTTTCTTCTTTTTTTACCTACGATAAGGTGAATAAAAGAATACGTTGTGGGGATAAGGAGGAGTGATTACTTGAAATCTTGAAAGAGTGCAAAAGAATCAGTATACAAATAATCGATTTCGAATATTTGAACCTCACTTTTGTACTGTGATATCACGACAATTACAATGATTGCATTTAGCTTTGGTCGGGAAAGACAAACGAAAAAGTTCACAAAACAATGACTTTAAATATCCTGCAAGCACTAACTTGTAATAAGACCACATGGACTATTTGGTCATCAGACAATCAGATCTTACAGATGTTCGGTCTTTGCCGAACCCCACACACATTAGATACAAAAATATCCGTGCTATTCATCTGAGGCAAGAATAAATCTGATTCAACATGTCTTATCGGACCTTTCAAACCATTTTTTTAAATTCTATTAAATTTTTTCCAGCTTTTCTATTCTGGCCTGGATTCCGTTAAAACTGCTACTGTTACAAAATTAAAATTCTGTCCGGGTTAGGCAGTAAATCTCAGATAAATGTTCCAACCGCCTTGAGAATAGTTTTTACCTTGACGAAATGTACGACATCCGCCAGGTTCCGGTCAGTGTGCTTGTTCGGCGGGGACATAGCGATCAGCATGTATTCTTACCTCTAGATTGACGCTCTAATTTACCACGTTAATCTTCTAACCGACTTCGAATAATAATTTCTCTTGTACTAATCCCGGTTTGGCCTGGATTCTGGGCAAGCTACCTGTTCAGAGAAAAAAAGAAAAAACACACATTGCATCTCTTTGTTGAAACCCCACATCTTTCAATCCTTATTAGAAACGAGGGCCGTTTCCTACCTCTGAATCGGCTTACACTCGCTTACCACCACTTAAATTACACCACTCAGATTACACACTTTATCCCTTGCATATCAGGTCACACCCGCTAGCTCCGAGTGCTCCGAGTTCACGCTTCTTACTGGGAAGTTCCATCGGCTACCGCAAGTGTCGCAAGGTTGTGGCTCTCCGGCGCCGCCCACTATGTCCCAAAAATAAATCGAGTTTGCTTAACTGCCTAGATACATAAGCTGTGGAACCCATTGACGTAAAGCGAAAGAAATTTTCACAAGTTGAAACATTTTTTTAGCTGGAAGGAAAATAATTCAGGTTGGACTTATTATCATCGAAAAAAAGAGAATAAAGTTTGATGCAAAATTTTATCATTTTAACTTGGAGCTTATAAAATATATTGAAAGGAGATATTGTAGTCTGAACTACTGGAATATTTGGAATGTATTTATAGTTTTCATGATGATGTTTTTTGTGTTTTGTTATTACTTTCCTTTAGTCTGGTAAAGTTACTTTTCCTTCGTGGTAATATAATTAAGGTTGCAATTGTTATTTGCAACCGCAAATATAGATTAATAATATAATATAGATTAGAATATAGATTATTGAATATAGATTAGTTTCATAATATAGCATAAAGGAATGTAGGACACGAACAAAATTTATGTTCCAGTATTATTCATAAAAATAACACTCGTTAACAAAACTGACTAAAAAACTGAATTTCGTATCCTTGTTTTAGATGTTTTTCTGACAATGTCATTGCGCCTTGTCGTGTGAGCAAAGTACATGATCTTGCATAGTATATAATATGGTTGTCATATCCATTGCTTGTTCTAATGTTACTGCAAAAGTCTCGATCAATGGAAACTGTGTTTTTCGATAGCCATAAGGACGGCTGCATTTCCCAAAGACCTCTCATCGATGTGGGTGTCACCATTTTTTCCCTTCACTGTCGGAACGGCTTTGTTGGAAGAGACAGTTGCTAACGATGTCTGATTTCCCATACTTTGATTTTGCCCCCACAGGCCCTTAAATAGCCCTTTCTTCAAAAGGATTTTGTTTTAACTCTCTTTCAAGTTGATGTAATAATGTCCAGAACCGGAATCTCATTAGCCGAGATAGGAATATCTCGAATCTCCTCTTACATCAGTGACGAAGTCGAAGTGGCTTGGTGGTGTGTCAAGTCAAGTATTCACTTTTTTGAAGAAAATTTTCGATCCTAAAGTCTAGTATCAAGAATGGTTTCAAGTCTATAAATTTTTCTTATAAATGTTTTAGTTCCTAGTTTTATCGGTGTCGGCCAGTTTGTGACTGTCGGCATTGTTTACTTTAAATAAACCCTGATATGATGGTGAGCATAGGACCCGTGCCGGAAAAGGACTGTTAGAGTTTAACTGAAAAGGCAGCTTATTTATGCATTTGATATTTGATTACACTGAAATATTTTGACTCATCAAAGAGATTCTGTATTTTTACTCCCGGAGCTCTAGTAATGCCATTCAGAAATATTTCAAATATTCTGAAATATTTCAAATTTTAATATTTTTTCTCTTTAATTTTTATTTTGTTTGCTGTTTGCACGACAACCGAACTCTCTCAGACTTGTAGAACTTGAATTTCGACAATGGCGTGCATTTCCAGTGTGACGGATGCAAAGCTCGGAAAAGTTACGCCTGTTCAGAGCGCGAAAAGGATGTTAATTATGTCTTGCAAGAAATTGAACATTTTTATTTTAGTTTTCAGCAATGGCTTACATTTATAGTTGGTAAATTTTTAAGCGCAGAGGGACAAGTAAAAAGAGGTACCAAAAATCCGAATTCGGTGAAATCGATTATCTGTGGATAACGGACAAAATGAACGCATTTTTGTGGGGCTTTCAGGCCTATTTAAGTGAATAAGTGATGTGTAACTAGACTGCCGGATCTCAGCGCTATTCGGTTAAGTTTAAGGCGTGGGTCAAGTATTGGCTATTCACGGTTGTGATGTACATTTCTATAGTCATGATATGTACTTCCACCTACCAATATCTTGAGTAAGTAAATGCAGGGGAGATCGGTCTACACTGGATCACTCTTTCCCAGCTCACATTAGGATACTGTATTACGGTTATTGTTTTGTCTTTATGTTTTCTCTTCAGTTATATCAAAATAATTGCTTAGATTTTGTCCATTTCTCGTATTTTGTGTTTATTTTTCCTGCATGACATCAAAGAACTATTCACTATACTAAATATGGGGTGGACTGGATGTCGGTATGGTCCTCAGTGGATCATAGCAAGAACATCACTTTCTTTCGTCAAATACTTCAGAAATTAGCACAAAAAATTAAGAATATCAATTGGTCTTGAAACTACTGAAATGAAAACACACATCTTCTGATGCGGTAGATTCATTTTCGTATTCTTAGTAGGATCACATTAGATTTAGCACGAAAAATTTTACAAAGAAGCTCCATAGCTGAAATGACTGCCCAGACGCACTCATAAGCTGATTTTTTTTCACAATCTTTTCCTTTTTCATGAACAATTTATAACCAAAGAAAAATCTATAAGGCGCAGCATTAATTGGTAAGAAAAAAGTGCCAAATTACCTAAGACTATGAAAGAGGAAAAGTAGGTTGTGGGTATGATCAAAACGAACGAAAATTTAACATGAAAAGCGAAGAAAAATTCCCAAGCTGATGACCTACTTTGGTGGGTTATAGTGGATCACTGATGATCAAGTATTGACCAGGATTGATCCACTATAAAGCCATTTGTTCTCACAAGAATAACAATGAAATAAGTATTTATTCCAAAATATAACCAATTGGCGGGCTACATGCACTAAGAAAGAATAATATGCGGAAGGCATGACCTCCGACAATCGAGGCACACAAACCTCACTCATGATAGGTCGAACCCACAGTAAAATTCTTCTCCCCAAGCTTTCCACACGGGCAGAGAAAGACGGATGTGCGGTCCAGACAGCACCACCAGCAGAGGATTTCTCGACGCCAAATTCTGCGACTGCAGAGAAAGATCGGAAAAACGGCGGGTTTCAGGGAAAGAAGGAACTCCCTCACCAAAAACATATCCAAAGCACTACAATGTTCTTGGACAACAGGCATTTTATCCACGTAACTATGTCAATATGAACGTTTATAAAAGAACGCGGTTATTTTCGCTTCTCTCTTTTGTAATCTGCTCACAGAGTGAGAGGCGCCTGACGGGAATCGTTCAGACCAATAGTACAATAAAGGATAGGTAGTAGATAGCGCTTCGGGAGCTAACAGTGCTGTAGCATACATTGCCATCCAGTGCTTTTTTTTTTTTTATTGAATCAGAAGCCTCGTCTGAACAGATGGCGTCCGATGGTTTGATTATAGATTTTGTTTTACGGAACTAGATCTTCAGCTTAAGATATAAGGCGCAAAGGGGTGCACAAAGTTGACGCTTGCGTCATTTTATTAAAAGTTATAGTAATACTTCTGCAATTGTTCGTTCGGTCAGCGCTGAGAAACGCCATCAGAGCTCCTATGTGGAAGTTTTTACACGTAAAGGACGGGACACTGCAAAAAAATGATATTTTTAGGAGCATGTGGGTAGATCCAGGATGGAATGTCGGCAACTTAGCCAAGTGGCAAAAGGATCTGCTGTTCTGATGGTGCTGCATCAGCATTGCACTCAATCATATCGTATGCATAAACTAAAAGCACAATTACTTATTCCTAGAGAGTATAAGCAATGTAGGTGTGTCCGAACCTATTAGTGACCGGAAAGTGCAAACCCAAATCTAGATTCTTTGCCACTCGCATAGTCACTAAAATAATGGATGGAGCGTTGGAAAAGAAGATACTACCCTATATTTCACCCAAAGCTTAGACGTTTTGCCGGGGACCGATTTGGGGAGCTTTGTCTCTGCAAGCTCTTCGCTTCCGAGGCTCTCTAGCGGTAAATGTAGACAAAAGCAAAAACCAAAAAGATGACATTGCATTGGAAAATATTCTTAGGGTTGGCAGTTCTCTGAGATTAGATAGGCCTACTAATAGCCTAACCGTCTGAAGATTTTTTGAAAGATATTTTTTTTTTTTTAAACAAAGATGGAGGCTCGT
The DNA here is from genome assembly GCA_023053555.1 of Branchinecta lindahli. Taxonomy (NCBI): domain Eukaryota; kingdom Metazoa; phylum Arthropoda; class Branchiopoda; order Anostraca; family Branchinectidae; genus Branchinecta; species Branchinecta lindahli. The sequence continues at coordinate 19,827,979 of JAKZAO010000010.1, read as the reverse complement.
CTTTTGCCATTTAAGAAGAAGATTTTTCAGGCTGGATAAGTCCTTTCTTCTTCCTGTTTTTGTTTTTTAGATATTTCGCATTCGTCTCGTTAGCGAAAGCTCAGAAAAGCTCTGTCTGATTTATCGGTTTTCTTTTTTTCTTGTTATACTATTTCTTTTCGTTGTACTCACTTCGTAAGAAAATCCAATGTCATTGGCTATTTCAGCATGTTGTTCACGTGACAGGTCTGTAGCTTAACGTGTATCTGAATGTCCATTCAGAAGACAAGTAACTAAACGAACAAGCGAATTGTTCAGTGCTCATTACACAAAGTAAAAAAGGATGCTATGCAATTCTCATAATATTGTTCTGGAGGCTCTGATACTGAAAAGCTTTGATTGGAGGTGAGACACAAATTCTCAGAACTGGCGATACTTAGAAAGTTGCCCTACGGAAGGGAAACGAGTTTTGAACAAAAATTGTTAGAAATTGTGTTTTTCAACGCTGAGCGATAGCCCTTCAGATGGTGATCGATATAGGTATCTGTCGTATGTGGTTTAGTACAAAAACTTAAAAAAAAACGATTTTATAAGTTTCTGGTGCCTACAACTGTAAGTTACACATCGACAACGAAAATTCGGATGAAACTTGAGTCTATCTACAGAAGTATGATTCTTAAAAGTGAAGGGTAGCTTTACAACTCTCTCTAACAAGGCTCCATAAGACTATACTGAAAGTTGTCTTCCGTCACGAAATCCATGCCCGAAGAGGACCAAGTTCAACTGGTTACAAAGTTTAATATATTTTTACTTCCGATGTTATATGTAACACTCAGCGAAAGCCCTCGAGAAGGTGATAAAGAACTGATTCAGAGGTTTGAAAAAAAAACTTTTTGAGGAATAAAAAATTTAAAAGTTTTGAAGGGTTGGCAATTTCAGTGTTGAAACCGTATCGATGAAACTAAACCAAAGTATAAGAACTAAAGATCGTGCGTAAATTTAAGATGACAGAAAGGGATTCAGATATCAGACATTTACGTCCTCAGAAGCACCCAAATTGAAGAACACACTTAACTGTTTACAAGTTCATATCATAAAATCACAAATATGCCATTGCTAATTATTCCCAAAGGTTTTTTAATGCTCATAAAAATATTTAGGAATCCCGATATCGTTGAATGGTTCGAAATGATAGGCAACGAGTCGGGGGGCTAGGGACTTTGTAACTTATAACTTTAGGAAATGTATGTACTCCCAATTTTGTCACAATACACAAATGTTTTTTAATGCTCATACAGGGTATTTAGGAATCCCGATGTCTTTGAATGGTTCGAAATGACAGGCAATGAGTCGGGGGGTTATGGACTTTGTAACTTATACTTTAGGATACTTTAGGAAATGTAGCCTATGTACTCCCAATTTTGTCACATTACTGTGGCACTTTGGTGGAATGAATATTTACAAAGTAATTAAGGAAGCTCGTTTACACAGCTGCAACGGATTTTGGGACCATCTTTAAGATCTACCCAACGATCATACCGAGTTCTGTTTTGAAGTAATGACTTTGATCATCTTTGATGGAGGTGACCTAGACATGCAAATGATAGTTTGCTTCCGATTCATCTTTCTTAACCTGACAGGAAAAATGGATCTGAAAATGGTTCGTTTCAAGACGTCTAAGAAAATGAAACAAAACGTGAATCCGATTTTTTTTAATATTTTTCTTTTCATTTTTACCACTTGGAGATAGGAGGAGGTATTTAGGAAGGGTGAGGTCGAATGTTCGTCCTTATTTTTGTCCGATGTGTGGAGATAGAAATTAGGATTTACTGCATTTTTATCCGGGGTGTTTTGAAAGGGAGGAATGGGTGGAGATTATTTTGAAGGATAGACATTTTGTGGGGATAAAGAATTTGGGAAGGCTGGTTAGTTTGGGCATGGCACATAGAGAACATTTTTTGTAAGGCGAGTTAGGAAGAAAGGGGTGTGTATTGGATTATATTATATTATTTGAAATTTATTTGTTGGATTAATTCGGAATTTATTCATTGAAGTTAGTTTTTCTTTTTTTCTTTTTGTGTGTTTGTATTGACCATGGCCCTTTAGGGCTTTTAGTGTTAATAAATATCTATCCATCTACAGTACTTTCTTTCCTTAAAGCTTGTATTCTGCATGCTTAGCGTTGATCGTCATTCGCGCAAATTACACATGACACAATTATACAAATAGACATTTTTATCCATACGTACAACTTATGAATACCGTTTAACTTACCTAGTTGATAAGGGAAGTTTACTTTGGTACCTACTATGTTTTAGTGGTTAATAGTTCTTGCTGCTTGGAATATCCAAGGAATCTTTGCGCCGTTTGTTCCAGGAAATTTCTACAACAAGTGGTCCGGGAACAGTGTGGTTTCCTGGGCCATGTGATTTGGAGTTCTTGTTTGTGTTTGTGGGGTGAATAAGAAAAGGTATGCAGATAGACTATGGGATTATTTATACTATTAGCATTCCCTCGTATTGTTTTATTTGTACTTTCACCAGAGACAGAATACCGCATGAATCGTTTGGATGGTTTACAAATACTTTGTTCAAGATTGCCCAACCTGGATAAGGCAACGACTGTAAGCATTCCACTCTCTGAGTGTCGATCTGCATGACTTAATAAAAAATGCTCGCCTAAAAGAACTGTCCAGGGACCTACAATTGACACGAAGGTATTCGCCACTGGAATTATTTTTATCTTGACGGAGATGAGAATACTGCAGTTGACTTTAATCCTTCTTCGGATAAACTTTTTACTGTGTTATGGCCGGAGTTTCGGCCGGATTTTTAGGCCTAGCCCTCAGAATAACTAAAAAACTGGACGGTTTCTTTAGTTGCAATAACTGGAAGATTCTTTAGTTCTCCAGTAAAGACGACTAATAAGGAGTATTTTTTTTGTGTATTATACAAACAAAATATTATACACAGACTAAAAAACTTTTCAAAACATGATATTATTACACCATAGGCATGTAGTTCATACCTCGGACTGCATGAAAGCCTGGACGGGCCTTTGAGGGCAGTCGAAACAAATCCTTGCTTAAAATTAATCAGAAATACTTTTGCAAAAAAAGGTACGCTAAATGAAAGATAAGATGAGGAAGAACAAATCAGAAAAGAAAGAAGAAAAGGTCGTATAACGTGTACCCGAGCGAATGACACGTATCTGGATAATCAGACTTTTAAGATCAAGGCCATAGACCACCGAATAAATACTCAATAGACAATCATAGTCTACCTTCTGAGGTTCAAAAACAAATTCGAGACTTAAAGCCAATTATTTCAGCTTTCCTCTGACGTAAAGAATGGACTTAATTCCATTAATTCGATGTCACATTTCGGTCGTGAAAATAATGCAACACTTTTTAAAACTCTAGCAAAAGATTTGCAAAATTAACAGTTCGTACTTTAAGTCTAGTTTCTTAAACGACACGTCGTCTAGAAAAGCTCTTTTTACTGCTTTATTTCAGTGTGCCTACCTTAGAGCTAAAATATGTAAAAATTCGTTTATTTTTTTTTTTGCCCTTTATAAATAGTAAAAAATATGGAACTATTTGGGATAATTTGGAAGGCTCAGTAGTATTCCATCATCCAGAAGAAATGATTTCACGACATAATTTATGTTGAAAATGATTGACTGTCGGTGTCGTTCAAAGCAAGGTGATGTTCAAAATAACTTACTTCTGCTGTATTTAAGTGTGCTTGCCTTAGAGCGGAAACATGTAGAAATTGTTTAATTTTTATTCGGCAATAAAAAAAACTGGTTGGTTATATTGCTAATCTATTGGTAATATTTCCATCAACCAGAAGAAAAGATTTTGCGACAGAATTTATGTTGAAAATGATTGACACCTGCCAAAAAATACAGACGTTCTCGACCATTCGTTATCGTGTTGAATTGTGAGAAAACATGCTTAAAATACTAGCCTAACCGGTTTATGTGTAACCAGTCGGTCAGTTGGTATTTAGATGCTGACATCATCAAATCCAAGCCAATGGAAATGCTTCACACCTTCATGAACACATGTCAATAACCTATGCCCTAAATCCCAAACATCAGTGGAAATTGTCGGGTTCTAGGAAGTGTGTTATTCTTCGCAGGTTTGGTTTTACGTCACGAAGTTTGAAGAATTAAACTTGGGTTGACACTGAAGTTGAAAGAGAAACCCTAGGGAAACACGGCCAAAATAAATAGTTAAAGAACTACCCAGATTTCTGGATTTCGTCCAGGAACGCCAAAAATTCCTCCAGCAGTCAGGGGCGTCATTGGGGAGGGGGTCTGTCCCCTGGCTTTCCAATGGGACGCCAATGCGAGTTGCATCTGGACTCCCCTCGAAAATCCTCTTTTCGCCGACTCGGACTCGTCGCTTATGATGCGAGACTCGGACTATGCTCGCCCCGAAATCCGTCAGAGTTCTGAGTTTCGTTCAGAGTTCGCGTAAACGTCCTGGCCCCGGCCAAACGTGAAAAAAAAACAAAAAGTAGTCACCAAATTAACTTCTAATCGGCATTACGAAATCTAGTTTCCTCATTCCAGTTTACTGAAGAGTGAAGGTAGATAAATAGACGTCTTATTAAAACTGAAACGCCTAATGGGCCAAGATTAAAACAAAGATACAAATAAAAAACTTACTTCCTACAAATAAATTCCGGATAAATCATATAATATACATAAGTGTAACATACTTCCTACAAATCGATTCCGAGGAAATCAAACAAGTAAATTAATCAGTTTCCAGTAATATAATTAACTAATTCCTTTCACCCTAACTCACCATACATTAAAGTATAACCAAACACAAAATCTACAAGAGACTTCCCCATGTTCTCAACCAAACGAACCAGCCTTCACAAATTCTTTATCGCCTGAAAGTTTTATCCCTCAGAGTAATCTAAACCTGTTCTTCCCTTTCCAAACACCGCGAATAAAATTCCTGCCTCTACTCTTTAACTCTTTACAAAAAACAAAACATAAAGCCAATCTTCTTTACTCTCTCCACACCCGTATTTATTCTTGTCCCCACATTGGACAGAAATAGGGACCAACATACAACCTCACCCACTCTAAATACCGCTACTTAGCTTCAAGTGGTAAAATAATTTCCTGTTACTCATGTAACCCAATTGATGATGATGAAAAGTAACCCCTCCATACTTACAACTTAAAATAAACTTCACTTACCACAACAGAATGTAATTCTTGTTAGTCCGAGATAGTGACCCATTGTTTGAGGAATTTCTTCAAGGCAATTTTGAGCCTAGGTGAGCTTTGTGTCTGAAGTAATATTTTTTTCTCTGGTCTTAAGTCTGAAAAGACAGAGAAAAATTATCAGCTAGCCTACGATTTTAAGCTATTGTTCCTGGGTCGGCTCTGACCTGAATCGTGGCGTTTGAGCCAATTTATAACTTTTCTTGGCTCATATTGACAAGGGTCCTCTTCAGCCATATTTCAAGTTTTGAAGTAAACGATTAAGCCCCAAGTTTAATACTTTTCTTAAATGCCGCGTTGTGCCAAGAAGGGCTAAAAACGGCGGAGTAAAATACTAATAATAGTAATAGCTTATTTAATGACCTACTGCCAAGAATTGCTAAAAGTGGTCGAATAAAAAGCTAACAATGGTATATATATAAGTAACCCGTTACAGGCCGAAGGCCAAGACGAAACTTGTATCTCTTAAAATGAGAGAAGAAAGAATAGTCAAAACAGTACATTTATCTGATAAAAATACTGCAAAAAAATTCGACATCTACCAGGACTCAAACCAAATCAATCTTTTATTATAAACAAACATTAGCCGGTCGTAACCTGAGTTGGTTTCTCGCCATTCCAGGAATATATAATAATATATATAATAATATAATAGTATATATATAAAATATATAAATGTGTCGTAACAGTCATAACGTACAAACTGGCGTGCAACAAATCAAAACCTGATGAACTTAAAGTCGTCAGTTTTTTGTCTAAATATTGTTCTAACAATAAACTAAAACTAATAAAACATTACATAACATTACAAGAATAAGTGATGGAAGATGTCCCTATACTTTGGTGGTGACGGGACTAGCAGTATCCATAGCTATGATGACTGTACTGGAAAAGTGGACGAAAGTGAAGTTGAAAGGAGAGCACAGGGAGTTTTGTACCTCAAGAATCGCTAGCAACTATGAAAATCAGTATCTGTGTTCCAAATCAGAGCGACTACGCGATATAGTTCCTGCTATTCCCCCAATGACCAATACCTTACTCAACGTTCGACTGAAACTCTGCTAGGACGCGATAAAACAAGATCAAAGATTTCGATGGGATCCCAAAAACTTAATATTTGATCCAGACAATTGGGTCTTGTAGATATCCAGTCTTCGCCAGACTACATGAACATTTTTAATATTAAAACATATAAACAGATTAAGATCAATGGCGTTGACGAAATTGATCAAAACTTCCTGCCTTAGGCTATACTACTGTCAAATTTCTGGTTTCAGCCGGATTCCGGTCGAAGGATATGTCCAGGTAGAAAATGATTGTCATATACGGACTCAGCAGGTCTGCCTACCCCTAAATCGACTATCACATTAGCTTTTAAAACCAGATCCAGTCTTTGCCAGACTAATCATCTGAGAAAATCAAGTTCAGATATACCTTTATAAGCCATATCTATTTTGACGATACTGATCGAAACTTCCTGCTTTACTTCCGCTTTACTTCCTGCTTTACTTCCGCCGAATTCCGAGCGAACTACTTGTCCAGCCAAGAAAAGATAGTTCAGAAACGAATTCAGCGCATCTCCTTATCCCTATAAAGAACATCTAATCAACTTCAAATAAAACCTTAACTTATAAAACAAGTCCATCTACCCGTGATAGACATGGTACCGTATCGTTCTTATCATGAGCTACACTGGCAAAAAATAAAAGATATATCAACTAACAAAAGTTGGCAACCCCTCACCACCAAAGATTCTGGCAACACTTACTTACTACTCCATGTCCTCGTGATAGACGTGGTACCAAATTGTTCGTACCACATAAAGCACAGAAAACAAACTGTAGGTACACCAAGTAGAAAAAAACTGCTAATCCCTCATTGCCGAAGATGATTATGGTCTAACAGCCTATTATCAGACCATGAGACCATTAGAAGTCCCCTACTTGTCTCACAATTTTAGATCGGCCTATTTTCGGTTTTAGTGTGTACCCTACTACTGAAGTTGTCAACCCCTATAAACTTTCCAACTGTTATATAGCCCGCACAGTCGGCAACCATCTACTCTTTTCCATTATACCAACCCCTTCGACCGCACTAGCTCTCTCTCTCTTACGTCAGCCCCGCGCAGGGCCATACTGATCCCGCGCAGAGCTATAAAAATCTGAGACAAGGGGTAGCGAGGGTCGACAAATTTTGTATCCGGTTTTCGCCGGATTCCGGGTGAACTACTTTTCCGATGAGAGAATAACTTTCATATTCGGATTCAGCATGTCTCCTTACCCCTAAATTGACTATCTCAATAGATTTCAAAAATATTTTTGCCCTTTAATTTGAAACCCCTCCCCCACCCTCAAATATAGGGCTACATAGCCCATCTTCGAACTTGACTTGTACTCAAAGGATACTCACACCAAGTTTCATCAAAATATAGGGCTACATAGCCCATCTTCGAACTTGACTTGTACTCAAAGGATACTCACACCAAGTTTCATCAAAATATCTCAATCCCTTCGAGAGTTATCGTGCGTACAGACGGACGGACGGACGGACAACTTTTGCGATGTCATAGGTATCCCTCCACTTACGTTTTGGGATCCCAAACATATGTGGAAAAAGGGTGCGAGCCGCTCTGGCGAAGCTGGTTTTACACTACCTTTCTGTTTAAAACCTGAGAACTTATCAATCTTCTATAACTTATTGAACTATAGGAGGGTTTTCGCGAAATCCCGGAATCACTTTCCGGCGAGCGAAGCGCATCGTGAAAACTGCGGGAAAGCGATTCCTGGAATCACTTTCCACTTTCCCGCTGGACCGATCGCGAAAACGCATGGAAAGCTGACGTCGCCGGTAAAATATTGAATTACAAGCTCTTTCGAATAAATATGATTACTTTAGTACTTCTTTGAATCTCATACAATTCACCGAAGTCATCCTAACAACGCTTGCAATTTTTCTTTATTTATTAGTGATACTTCCACTGTTTTTTTCCATACTTTTGAAATTCCCGCCGAAAAAATCAACTTTCCGCGGAGCTTTCCACTAACTTCGTGGAATCACTTTCCAGGAAAGCTGCTTCGGTTTCCAAAGCGCGAAAACCGGGTGGAAAGCTCGGCAACTTTCCGACGTAGCGCGAATACCACTGGAAAGTGATTCCGACTTTGCTTTCCAACTCGCGAAAACCCTCCTTATGGTACTACCTCCATGTGGTGGATACTGATGATGAGGTGGGGGAGGTACATAATAAATATAAGGCTTGAAGCCAAGCTGACCATTCATTGCAAACAAAGGGATCTTCGTTATTTTTCTTGATCAGTCTCTAAGATGATGTGCGAGGGATAAATAAAATTCCGGATATTTCGGTTGCACTTCCGGCAAACCGTTCTCAGCGGAAAAAAACCCAACTAAACCATATAACTCACCACGATAGCAACATGAACACAGGAAAACGATGCGGAACCAACAAAATATAAAATAAATGACTGTTGATTGATCACATTCGCCTGTCGTTTTGATATGGATATACAATCAGTCACACAATTGGCCACATGCGCCAATATAGTAAAATAATAAAGAGAGACTAGTCCTCTTGGAGCGCTGCTGTAAGGCCAATGGGCATTGATCTTTGTGATTCTTCCATTCTCGTAACAAAGATACTACACTCGAATCCTGGTAAATATTATAATTGAGATCTGCACACCTTGATGAATTGATCAACACATCGTTCTTTTAGTCGTTAACGTTAGAGTATGTTCTGTCAGCTTCAGGTTCCAGGTTATTACTAATCCCAATTCCCCTGTGTCTTAGCTCCGGGATTCAATCATTCACTCCGGTTGTTGACTCTGAAAACAGACTACTGCCTGATCGTGCAATAATAGCAGCTTCATCTCCTCAAATTGGACCAACCATTCACAACAGAGGGGAAAAATACTTGATGCTAAGTATTAGCCTTCCTGAAACTTTGTAATTGCAGGTGAATAGGATCCCTCTTTCATGGGTCTTATGTTTCGCTATCTTGTTTCGATTGCCAATAAAATTTCCACCGTGTCCTTGACCTGACCACTCGTGAACTAGTTGCTTTTTGAAAATGTTTATTGTTGGCAGTGGCTGTTCGAAGGGGGGGGCGGGAGGTGACTCGTCTATTTAGTGACTATATTTAAAGTTATTGAGCGTGTCATCGCGGTGGAAGATCTCCGTGCTCGTATCATTCGTTCTTCACCCCTTGGTCACCCGTCTGTGCGGCTAGGAATGGTCAAAGTCTGATTAGGTACCATCTATGTTTCAAGTTTAATTTTTTTTTTTGGCTCATGTACATTGTGTTTTCCTTTTTCCTTGTTCAGTTTCTTTGATTACATACCATTCTCATGTAGTGCAGTGGGTCAATGGAATTCATTCTTTCATGCATTTACTCCATGCTTCAGAGAATTGATTGATGACATAAAGTCAGTTACCAAACGTGAACTTTTCCCGCAAAATGACCTGTTTCTAGTCTTGTATTACGAAACAGACGTAAGTTCCTAGCTTGTCAGAATGACAGAGGTAAGTTTGGAGCTTGCCAGATAAGGCAGTTACCAAATAGTGAATTTTGCATGCAAATGACCTGTTTACCTAGAGATTTTCTGTAATTCATGTGTTACGAGAAAGTTCTATGTTTTGAGCTTGTCAAAATGACATATCCATTACCTTTTCACGATTTTCACCCTGTAACTCACAGTTTGAACAAGCTGATCTCGAAATTTTTGCCTACGGCGCATCATCATTATCTGCTTATGTGCAACAATCTTCTTATTTAGCATAAGGGAGGTTGATTTAAAAAAAAATGTCTTGCGGGTTAAGGTTTGAACATACACCGGTTCTGTAAGCACTACTACACTGTCAGAAGTTTCATAACAGATCGCGCATAACACTTTCAAGAATAACACCTTTTCACTTAGAAATAAAGTGTTGTGACCAATTAAGTTTATACTATTTCGTGCCTAGATCTCCAACAACACCTTCAATTGTTAAAAATACAACACTGTCAGAAGTGACATAACGACAACAGAAGGATGCCCGGTTTCAGCAGATAACACTTTGGTAAGTTATCTTTTATGTTTCTTTCGTTCCCGTTAGTATTTTTACCAATTGAAGGTGTTGTTGGAGATCTAGGCACGAAATAGTGTAAAACTTAATTGGTCATAACACTTTATTTCTAAGTGAAAAGGTGTTATTCTTGAAAGTGTTATGCACTACCTGTTATGAAACTTCTGACAGTCATCGAGTCGTGCGGATTATCACCCGTTTAGTTTCGTTTTCTGCTTCAGACTTTTTTTTATCTCCGTCGCGATCTTTCTCCAGGCCTTCGACCTGAGATCGTTTAATAAAGTTGACATTCCCAGTTCTTCCTTTCTCTCTTATCGTGCATGTGAAACACTGAGGTGCTGACCGTACTGTAGGGTCATGTTCTGGCTGGAATTTAAAGAACCGGAAGGATGTGGGTGTTTTCAAAGTAAAGGATCTTCGGTCTCTGGGAAAGGGACACCTTGTAGATTGATGAAAAATCCATGAGGCCCTACAGGCCTTAAATTTCTATCTGCGTAGCCTATACACAGATAGAAAGGTAGAGTTTTTGTTTTGAGTTTTGATTTTGAGACAATTGCTTTAGGCTAATAAAATGATGATCATTAGTTGCAGATCTTTTTAATTTTTAAGTTGTGTGACCATAATATGCATGACAAAAAAGCAAACTTTGAAAATAAATTGAATTGAATAGAGACATGCTCCTTCGCAATGCTGATGAGGGAAGATTCTAGAAAACTCGGTCCTCCTATTTGTCATTTTTCAGATCAAAGTTTTTGGCAAACATGACACTTGTTAATGGCTTAGGCTACTAACTGATTTTCAAACAAAAAAGATTCTGCTGATTACGCTTAGGGAAAAAATTATCACGCAGGCTATCCCAGACCACACATTCTGAGAAGTTTCTGAGGCAATTCGTCCCATACTAGATCAACAGCTTATTCTTCTTAACCTTTTTTTTTGTTTCACGTTTTTTGTTTCTCCTCAAGTGTTTATCCAATTTTGCCCGTGCTAGCCCAGTGCTATCAGGGTAGCAAAATTGATTGAACGGAGAAGAAATATGTAGCATAAAGTTTGCTGTCATGGCCGTGTTAACTATACTTCTTTACGTTTTACCTAGGTGTATGAAATGATTTCCGCAAGAAGTGAAGATGGGTCGGAGAGATCATCCTTGAGCAGCTATCCGGTAAGGTTTGAAATTGCCAGTATTAATTTCGAATGAGAATTATTTTAACTTATTTATTTTAAATTCGCAAATAACTTCTTCGTCTTCATCTGCTGACGCGCAATACCTACATCACACCAAGATCACACACAAATTGGTATCGTTGACCCGATCCGGAAGCTCGACGACCTATACCAACGGCTAACACCCATAATGCCCACGATCACAATGCCCACGACTCAAAATGCCCACGATAAATGCCAACAACTCATAGTGCCCACGGCTCAAAAATGTCCACGACTCAAAATGCCTACGACTCAAAATACCCACGGTTCAGAATGCCCATGATTGAATTATCTGAGATGCAAGTCTGTAGTAAACTGGAACTAGTTATAAATGAGAAACAAAATGAGCAGACCGAGTATCAGAATGGCGATAATCGTATGCTGAACTGGTATAATCTCAATTACAATGTAAGAATATATACTCGGCTTAATTCCCCCCAAAAAAAATCTGGATCACAAACAGCGATCTTAATACTGTTATTTTTCTGTTTCTGTTTCTACTTTACTGTTTCTTACTTTCATGGTGCAAGATATGGACTGCATAGTTTCGCTTTCTGCGTTGGTACATACTTTCACGCAAATAATTCTGACTTGATTAACAAACAATAAGAGATCCCTTTCAATATCTTTCCGTGGTAATCCTGTCTTTGTAATCTCGTTGTCCTTTGTCCCAGGAAACTTTGATCGAAGGCATTCTAAATCGTGGGCTTTTTGGACCGTGGGCATTTTGATCGTGGGCATTCTGAGCCTGGGTATTGTGCGAGTGGATAGTTTGATAGTCTTTGATAGTTTCTGAAATACCAGTGTGATTTTTCTCTCTGTGTCTTTTCTGTTTGTCTTTTTTGTGCTATCTTTTTCTGTATTTTTTTAATTTACGTTTCACATACTCCGTCTTTTCTCTTTCTTGTACGATGGGTGAAAAATAAAAATAACATGTCCACGTCAGTATTTTCACCATGCGTCACCTGTGATGCTTTCCTGGTTTCCTGTCAAAACAATCGATTAGCTATTCTTATTTTATTTATCCAACGTACTTTTCTCAGAGCGGGTCTTCCCAGTATCCTGACTCGAAAACGATATTCAGTTCCCTCGACTTTCTTCACTTCATCCGTATCCAGGAATTTATTTCGGAGGGTTCCCCCGCGGGTCGGATCTCGTCCATAGCAGAAAGTACTAAAAGATACAGATCAGAGTTAAAGTCTATACAAAAATTTATTATTTTTGCATGTTTCGGAGGGGGTTTGAACCCCTTACTCCCCCCCCCCTCTGGATACGGCCCTGCTTCATACCCTGATGGCAAATGACGATAATATTCCTCTCCCCCTCGTCTCTTTAGCCATAGCATACAACTTCTGCGAACGGTGCAGATGAGATTGACTCACGGTTTGATTCAATTTATCTTAGTTCTGGATAATGTCGGCCGGTGTTCCAATCCTGCAGAAAAAGTTATAATATTGTTAAAATTAGTCTCCTCTACCGTCACTTTGGCAAAGAAACGTTGGCGTTGTCACCTTTCTGGCGAGACTAACGATTCTCTCTCCAGGCTCGGTAGTTCTAATCAACAACAGACGGGTTTGCCTTGCTGGTGGGTGGCTGGGGGCGGGGGCATTTGGCAGAAAATTACTCTTTTTAATTTACTTTTTCTAATCGAACTGCGGATACTTCTTAAGTCTGCATTCAAGTTTTCTTTTTATTATGTATAGAAACAAACAGAAAATAAGCCAATCTGGTAAAACAAAATAATCTGCCCAATGGCCAGCAAAAATAGGGCCACATTAACCTAACATAATAAATCTAATCAAATCGAGTCTTTGCGAGTTCCGCCGAGATCTTAAAACCCTTTGTCTTCGTTTTAAGTTAGTTTTAAAGTGTAGCTAGTTTGAGTTGAGTAATTTCCGGTTGGCCCAAAAAACGGTCTATATGTACGTATATTTGTTTTTAGTTTAAATATTCCTTGAGCCAAAGCTGATTTAGGAAAATATATTCATATAATATATAAAAACGGATCCGTCAGCTGGTGTGCTTTCCAAAGCGATATTTCGGCCCTTCTTGGCAAGGGTCCTTTTCAGGCTGTCAGTCTTCTGACCCAACGCTGGGGAAGGAAACAAACCTGCAATGTTGTTTTGTTTGCAGGTTCTGGTCATAAATACAGACAGCAAGGAAATAACTAGATCCGGTTAAGTGGTTCATTAGTGAATAACAGTTTTTATCGGGACTCACGGAGTCCCAGTTTACATGACCCGATTGCTGGATAAAGAATCCCAAGAAATACTGCCCTTTGGGATCCCATCGAAACCTTTGTACTTGTTCTGTTTCACTGACCAGTGATGAGCCTTTGCCAAGGATTGTCGGAACTGACAGGGCTTTTCCTTTCGTCAATTAGGAGGGTCACAAACTTTACATCTGCGGGGGTTTTATCGCTGTTGCTAGTGCCAAGGGTCACAGGGTGGCCAAATGGATTCCAGGATTGTAGTTTCCAAGTTTTAAGATCTCGTGCTCTGCCCTTGCTCTTCCGATTTCCCAAGTGAGGTTCTTGTCAGTAAAACACTGTAAAATCATCAGTGTCTTGGCCGCCCATCCTCGAAAGAACCGAAATGTGTGATTGATTGTTGCCCGCAAAAGTGTACAAATACGGAGTACGTAGGGACATGGATAATAAATGGAGAAACGAAAACACCAAACTAAAAAGAAACAACTAATTACCCGACATCAATTTAAGAGGCCGCGAAGGCTCGTATTCAAATCTCGGATTAATCGTCTTTTTACTCAGCTCACGCTCCCCACTTGGTATCATGAGTTCCTAAGCGGGGTTCTTGACAGTAAAGACTGTAAAATGATTAGTTTCTTGGCTGCACAATCCTCAAAAGGACAGAAAAACTTCCAAAATCGACAAAGGACTTCCAGAGTGATCTTTTTGACAACTAAATCTACTTGAAAGAGTTTTATTGCCCAGTGTAAAGACACAAAGTATGGAGTATGCTAGAAGGATTAACGTGAGCTAATAGCCGACATCAATGTGGAAAGAGGCCGAAGAGAGTCGTAAACACATAGTATGACGCGGGTAGCAGAGCTCTGACAAATCAGTTCAAATTCAAGCGCGCAAAGGGGTGGGTAAGGCAAGTGCAGTAACACGTGGATTAAAAAAAAAGTTTAGGGCGAGCAATGAATCGTCTGTTTTGGCGCCATCCAGGGAGCCGGAGAAGGAATTCGTAGTATTTGTAGTATTCCACTCTCAGATGACATAGGCCATTACGGCTTTATTCAAAGACTGTAAAAATGGGAAAGACAGGACACTCTGCTGAAACCGCGTCATAGAAAACCGAGCTGACCGCTACCTCTAGCGTTCGGACTTTGTCCAAGTTTCGTTCGGACTTCGTCCAACTTTAAAAGATTAAAGTGAGAGTAAACAAGCAAAAAATGGAAGCATACCATGAGGTTTTGTAGACAACAACACACGACACCTCAAGTTTGTTGATTTGGCGGAAGGATCGGTCGAAATGTCAAGAGAGTGATGTTTTAACGACAGTCCAATCGCTAGGAGGCGCTCGTGACTCATTTGGCTTATGGGGAGTTTCCTGTCTTTCCACTCTTATGGTCCTTACATCTGACGGTCCAATGATTTTTAAGACGTGCGATCGGGTCCGTATCCAGGAATTTATTTCACGGGTGGGGGGGGGTGCCCGCGGTTCGGACAAAAAAACACAAAAAAGACATAGATCAGAGGTTAAAGCTTATAAAAACAATTAATTGTTATATTTCGGAAGGGGTCAGGCCCGTATCCAGGAATTTTTCTTCGGGGGGGCGGGGTCGTCCACGGGTCGGACAAAAAAGTACAAAAAAGACATAGATCAGAGGTTAAAGCCTACAAAAAACTATTAATTTTGTGGGTTTCGGGGGGGGGTCGAACCCCCTAACCCCCCCTGGATACGGCCTTGGAAGGGGTTCAAACCCCATACACCCTGGATCCGGCACATTTGGGTGCTTAGGTTTGCATCACACTTCTTTCCCTGGGTTCGATATTCTTAATCTTTTTGAAATTCCGAAAGAAAAGGAAACAAACCTTTACGCTCACGGGCACATCCGTAAAAGGCACCGATGTAATTGGGCAAAAACGCAGCGCAGAGATCGGGTTATAAGCACCTCGTCAGAGCTTGCGATACAGAACATATGTGAGCGGTGTGCCAGTGTTACACGGTAACATAGCTAAGAAACGTGTTTCAGCAAGCCGGAAAAATGTTGGAATTCGAAACTCAAAAGGTAAGCTGAAGAAAATTCGTTAAATAAAAGTGGTAGCAAAGTTTTCAGTTTTCGAATGCAAAATAACCACATGGCTACTGAAATGTCGTAAATTTTCTTTCGGTAAAATCCTAACACCAAAAATTATTTGCATCAAGAGTTAGCTGAATCAACTCTTTATGACAACGATTCCATCGGCTCCGACCAATGATGACTAACTGAAACGAGTCCTTATTGGCAATCATAAGCTTTCGGAATCGATCGTAAGGTATCGTAACCACCATTTCAGTGATTTTCAGCCAATGAGAGCAGGCTGGGTCTGGACAACAGTTACGACAACCTTACCATTGCCAGCGGAGACCCCACTTCAGTGTGTCGGATAGCATACGAAGGCTTGATGGATATGCCTTTCTTCTTGAAAAGTTGGCTGACCGTTATTCAGAAATGACTAACTACTAATCAATAATTAATAATTAAAACGAACAAAATAATGTCAAATGTTTCTGTTTTTTACTTTTTATTCATACACCAGTTCAATGTTTTTTTGTTTGATTCTCTTGTTAAAGGACCCCTCGTCTTGCTTTTTCCCCGTTTTTTCAACCCCAGTGACGACGTATGTGGGCTACTAACCTCTGGAACCTACTCTTTACAAATTCCTTTGAAATTGCGTGAGTTAGCATGTGACTCATTACACTGATACTACGGCCCTTCTTTGCAAAGGTCCTCTTCAGACTGTAGCTATAAGCAGGGGCGTCACGACTGGGGGGGGGGGGGAAGGGGGACACTCCCCCAATCTTGTCGGCCAGTCAGTAAATAACTAACCGAGTCGGCGCGAAGAAAAATGCCTTTTGAACGTTGTATCAGATACTACAGTAACTGCGAAAACGACTATAGAGTTTGGTATCAGATACCCTGACAGCTGCAAAAACGTAGCTATTGGTTGTATTGGTTGACGTAAGAAAACTGGAAAATCTCGTTCGGACGGAGTAAATCACTGTACAGAGACACAATCTTAGGGGACAGAACGGATCCTGCACTTGGGAAGAAGAGACGATCGGCATTACAAGTAGGCGACCGAATTTCTCTTAAAGGTCTTTTCAGGTTTCCCAAGACAAGAAATCTGACCTTTCTATCCCTCTAAGCTCGACAGAAGGTTGAGCTCAAGAGAATTATTATGGAAATGTGAACACACCTTGGATATTAAACAGTTCATACGAAAGGAGACACTCCACGTTTCCTTTTTCAAGCATGAAAGAACAGTGATGATGGTGACGATACATTTCTTTTACATTTTCAAGTTTCCCAAGGAAAGACGTCTGACCTTTCTACCCTACTAAGCGCGACAAACAGTCGTGCTCTTGGAGTTTTCTTGTGGAAATCTGAATACACCTTGGATGTGAAAGATTTCATATAAAAGGAGACACCCACATTTTATAGTTTCCTTCTTCAAGCATGATAGGTCGATGATGACGATGAAGAAAAATTTCTTAAATGTCTTTTCAAGTTTCCCAAGGCAAGGAATTTGACATTTCTATCCCCTGACAGTCGAAAGAACTCTTTGACAATGCAAAACGGAGCCCTGCTCAAACCGCTCAAGCTGGAAAATGAACTTGTGGAAAAACAGTTAAAGTTTAACTGAAAAGCCAACTCATTTGTGTGTCATTTAATTGGATGCACTGAATTATTTGGATTCTGCAAAGGGATTTTTTGATTTTCCACTATCTGCTCTAGTTATGAGGCTCAGAATATCCCCAGCTGTCCCCACAGCATAAATTCTACTATGACGCGGGAAATTTTAATCTCAACACAGACGCGGCTTTTCAGTGGGCAGTGGTGAGACTGGTGAAGATTGCTTAGTGCCTGAACAAAAAAAAATGATAAATCTTTCTCGTAAGGCATAAAGCAAAAATACAAGCGCATAGAGGCACCACAAATCACACGGAAATTCCACTATTTGAAAATGGATTATTCGTGAATAGCGGAATAACGAAGTAACTCATTTTTAGCGGGTCTTCCAGCCAATTTAAGTGAATAAGTGATGGGTAACTAGAATGTCCTATCCTAGCCCTTTTCGGTTAAACTTAAATCAGATATTTAAGGATTCTTCCTTAAATATCTGATTATTGAAAATGAACTTGTGGAAAAACAGTTAAAGATTCTTCCTTAAATAACTTCTTCCCTGTGATTCCATTCTGGACACGGCTGCTGCTTTTGCTGATCGATTGGGTCGTCGAAAGGGTAGAGATTTTTCTGCATTTTGGTTTTGAAATACAGGTTGGATATTAAACAGCTCATATAAAAGGAGACACTCAAATCTGAGTGTCTCCTTTCTTTAAGCATGAGAGAGTGATGACGATCTTCTGGTGAGGCTTAAATGATTCATTCTAATTATTTCTTATATTTTAATTCTTTCTTCAAGATCTTGAATTGAAAATGAATATATTACCATTTTTATGGCAAGATATTGTATTAAATGCAATGGGGGAATAAAAGAAAAGATGTAAAGATGGAATACCGACATCAATATACACATACTATGTGTGCACAAATGTGCCACAGAACAGATAACGCCGTGTTTATTCTGTTTCATTGGAACAAGAATATCTTTAGTTGAGAAATTCATATTTCTAATGCAAATATCAGTAGTCTACGAACTTGGTCCACTTAAAGCTTCCATACCAGTCACTATGCCCATTCATTCATTTTCTCAGCTCCCGTTGTGTACCTTCAGTCAATAAAGCACTTTTCACAGAATTCCTTTTCGACCCACAATCCCAACCAGTTTTTTTTCAGATACTAAGCACGTGGTTACGCAAATGTTTTTGGCCATATCAGGATCGGACACTCAGCCAGAATAAGAATGGTGAATTAAAATGACACCAAACATCCCAGAATAAGAATGGTGAATTAAAATGACGCCAAAGATCCACGGGGTGTCTTTATAAGATTGATTTGGCAAGATCATTCTATATGGTTTCGGACAACAGAAATGAAAAAGAACTGCAAAATAATTCTGACCCATGAAGCGCCATGGTACTCTGGCCGGCACTGACTTACCGAACAACTTTAGCCAGGAAAAAACAGCCCATTTTCGAGTCAGCTATTTATCCTGCAACGTAAACAGTGTCAACAATCTCTTTCCATACCAAGCGTTTTTGTATAGTCCGCCAGATAGAACCCCAAAGTTTTCAAAGCGACCGCTAGCCCTCTTTGTTCTTTTCTTGGGCATGTGTTTTTTGCATGAACTAGCGGCTTTCGTGTGGAGATTGCATAAATAAGAAAATATATCAGCTAAAAACAAAAAATAATGTCATGGCTGCTTTAAGGAAGATTGATTGGATTCATTTTGTGCCAGTTGCTGTAAAGTGTTACACCATTAGCACAGTTCGTATGTTTAATTGGTTTGCAAGACGACTAGTTTCGTGGAACTTCGTTCTCTAGCATCAATCGCAGTGAGAACCCATTCACTTTCATTTTTTCGGATACCACTTTAGGGTATTTGGGTGCTATATTGTATACACTTGTTATAGCTCAAGAACAATACAAATCGTGGCTTCAGGCCAAATGATGTGTTGAATGTGTATAAATGGTTATACATGTATAAACAGCTAAACAATGAAACTCATCAGCCAATTTGGGGACAAAGCTATTTTGGTACCGGTCAGGAGAGGGGGCTCAAATTCGGGATGTTTGCGTATGTCGGCTAATGCACGGAGTACAAATAAAAATGTGTGAGTATAAATAAAATGAGTATAAATAATCAAACACACGAACTTGAAAACTAACTAACAAAAAGCATATAACAAAGAAGCACAATTATAAAACAAAGTATAAAAAAGGGTTAACCAATTTGGGGACAAAGCTATTTCGGGACTGCTCAGTAGAACAGTAGAGGGGACCTCACTTGGGGACTTATGCCGCATGAGCTGTTTGCGGACATATGCACGTGACATTTCAAAGATAGTGAGGTTTCAAAAGCCTTTCGGACTTGCATGAATCTCATCAATATTTTCGTGGTCAGCCAAGCTTCACTTGAATCCAAAATCTTGCTCGAAAGAACTCCTAGGCACGCCCTACTACATGACAGGAATTTCGAATATAATAAGTAATTTTGGCTCAAATGCGCCATAAGAGAGCTTTGGTATAATAATCTGGCACATTTTTTATTAATTGCCTGGCTGCCAAAAAAAAATTAAGTTTTGGAGGAATTCCAAACTGGGGTGTGCTTCTTAGTTTAGTAAAGACCGTTCTTTCGAGAGAAAAATAAATGAATTTACAGCTGTTGTTAGTAAGTGTTAGGAATGCAGTGTGTAAATACACCGTTCTTCTCGGTTCTTGTAACACAAAAGCCACGGAACTAAGAAGACGTATTTAAAAAAAGGAAGTCTATGTTTTGCAGACTCGATTAGAAATGCGAAACACCCGAACGAATGCCGAAACTGCCCATGTTGTTGTACCCTTTATGTCAAAAGAGTTAGTTCGGTTGCATAGGTAGCTGTAACTTTTCTATAGGATCCCAGAACGCTGAACCTTGGGGACATTTTCGCGTGGATGCGTTGCGTTCCATCATCATGATGGATGTCTTTGCGTTGATGCCATCCAGCTCGATGGACGTTTTCGCGTGAATAGCTCAACGGCTGACGTCACCATCAAGCTGGATGGATGTCTCCCGTTCAACAGGGCTCATCGAGCTCTGTTGAACGGGAACTCTGACTGTTCAGATTGAAAAAAATACAGCATATAGACAAATTTACTAAAATAGGAATAAGAACTAAAAATAATAATATAACTTGAATTCTGTATTTATTTTTATTTTTTTTTTACATATTTTTTTTTTTTTTTTTTTTTTTTTAAATTGAAATAATTCGTAATTTAATTTTAATTTAGTTTTTCAGTTTCATTTTAATTTCTTAATTTTATTTGACAGTGCAAAATGGATAGGCGTCAGCTGAATTCTATGAGAGTTATATTTCGGCCCTTCTTGGCGAGGGTTCTCTTCAGGCTCAAAGCCGCTCAAAATGGAAAAATGAATTTGTATTTTTCACACGATTTTGACACGAAAAAATAAAAAAAATAAAAAAATAAAAAATATGTAAAAAAATAAATAAAAAATAATAAATAAATACAGAATTCAAGTTATATTATTATATTAAGTTCTTATTTCTCGCTGAACACCGGTTGGCGCCGAAACACACCCGGGTGCAATGCTCTTTCGTACAGGTAGATATTTTCTTAACCCATCCAAAGGATGTGTTTTTTCGCGGAAGATGGCATCTTCCTCTGTCACGATTCAGTATCGCGTGGATGCCATCATCCAGAGACATTTTCGCGTGGATGGCATCTTTGGTTGAGCTCAACGGCCATCCACGCCAAAACGTCCCCCTTGTATCGCCTTGTATGCAAAGTCGTGAATACAATAGTTTCAACCTGTTCTTAGCTGGCAAACACCTGCTCTATTATCCTGCTGTGCAAACACCTTTATGTTTGCTAGACACACACGCGGAAGGAGATATGACATCACAATTGGTTATAGGCATTATAAAGAAGCCAAACCCCTAGGCAAGGCTCGTATTTCAAGGAATCGTGTTTCTATGTCCGCTCATCTTCCGTTCAGTTTCCATTCTAAAAGGATGGGTGATTAAGGGGACATTTTCGCGTGAATGGCTGTTGAGCTCGACATCCACGCGAAAATGTCACTGGATGATGCCACACGACAACGGGTTGAGACAGAGGAAGATGTCATCTTCCTCTCGTCCTCGACCCGTTCAACAGAGCTCGAGGAGCGTCGTTGAACGGGAGAGACAATCATTCAGCTGGATGGTGACCTCACACGTCGAGCTTTTCACGCGAAAACGATCATCGAGCTGGATGGCATCAACGCGAAAACACCCATCATGATGATGGGACGAAACATCCAAGGGAGCCATCCACGCGAAAATGTCTCCTTAGTTTCCTATGGGCTAAGCAAAAACATCCGGAAATTCCCCGGAACCAGGTTTCACTACCGCTATTATTTGTCAATGGGTGATCTGGACCATTTGCTTTACGAGTGTCAGGAGTTGTCTATCCTGCGTAAGAAGCTTTTAAATGGTATAGATACGCCAGTAAAGGATCTGCTTAATAGTACAAACCCCAGAATTATATGTAGGATTGGTCTATATCTGGATCATTTAAATAAGAAAATTAAAAGTATGTGAGGTTAGATTGTCGTTTGGGGGAAGGAGTTTAGTTTAGTATTGAAAGTTCGCCCGTACAATGAATGTGAAGTTGGTATATTGTAGTGTTTTTTGTTTTGTCTTTGTTCATGGCCCAAGGGCTTAAATAAACATCTATCTATCTATCTATCATTAGTTCTTCCACCTCGCCGTTCCATAAAGGAGTAGGTCCCATGAGCTGAATATTGCAGACAAGTGGGAACTTATTTCTGCGTGCGTCAGGACGCAGGTATATGAATGGCTGTAAGTCGTGTCACGAAGCTCAGGCTGGCCTTAACCGAACCGACCCGTCGTATCTGTAGCCATTCCAACTAGTTGCATAACCGGTCAGTAAATCTTAACTCCCGGAGATCCAAATTTTGTATGGCAAATTTAAGACCAATAACGACTTTAACACGCGTACTTCACTATTTTCGATGTTTATCGTGCCCTGCCAGATTTCACACCAGAGTCATAGTGATTTAAAAATGTTGTTATTCCATGTTTCGAAGGGACTATGAACTATGAGAAGATGAAAGACTCTTCTAGGCTGCCGAATACTTTTATTTATTTATCATTACATTTAATCGGCGTTAAGCTTTTAGCTTGTCGCCATAATTTTTCATCAGTAGCTACAGTTGGAATTCTAGTTGAACGTTCCACCACCTTCAAGTTTGCCTCGTACCAAAAAAGAGATGGTATATTCTCTGACTGTCGATTGTAATGATGAGTAGGAGATTCGTGGACAGTGGTTCTCCACTAGAGTATATATCTTACTTTAATCATTGTACATTTTTAATGTATCTTCCTCGTTCGTGTCGTAACCGTAAGTTAATTCAGAAGTTCGGCGTGCAAGATGTCATTCGGTCACTGGAAAGGACGTCGGCGTCTCTGTTAAAAACATCTACTCATCCAGTTCATCGTCTACATGATGTTTTCCTTGAGTTTTTTAGGCCTAAATAGAAATTTAGTCCAAAATGTCGTCATAAATGTTGATTGTTGTTTGTGTTTGTTTTTCCTTATTTCCTTTTACTCCACTGTCGCCACGTGCATTTGGTGGGTTATAAATTAAATATATATACATATATATAGTACTGCCGTGACAGAGGCCGTTGACATGTCTTGAGTCGAGACTTGGCAGCACTGGTCTCCAAAAAGTCTTACACATGAAGCTAACCATCACACATTCTTTCTTGATAAACTGCCAATTATAATAGAAAAAAACTTCCAGCGGTTAATTACAACCATTTCTCGGAGCCTACTGTACATAAAATCTACTCAAAATTTCTTAAATTTCAAAAAAATTCTTCTTTTTAGATGCTGGACCTCAAGGAGGTCGCCAGCAAAGCTACAATTTTGCCCCTCGATAAAAATGGGGACAACTACTCAGTCAAGAAGCATAAAGGCCTTAGTCTCTGGGCAGCTGCCGTGTTCGTCGGTGGCAACATGGCAGGGAGTGGGGTTCTAGCCCTTCCAAAAGCAGTGGCAAACGCAGGTGAGTCACTTTTCTAAGGGAGTGCAGGAAGTTTCCTACCCATATTACGTCACTAACTGCCTGGCCAATCTTATTCCCGAAACTTGGAACTTCGTCTTTTCCTCATTTACAACTGGCTTACTTTTTGAGGAGATATAAACGGGGTTGGTTTTGCTAGGGACCCATACATTTCCTGTAATGCCTCGCCATTCAGGGGGCTTGTCAATAAGAGATTTCTGATGCGATCTTGACCGACCAACCGGTAGTTCGAGAAATACCCACGGGGATAAAATATGCGACTATCCAGATAGACAAAATTTGGGATTGTCTGCTGGCGCCTTGACGGAGGAGTCTCTTTGGCGCTCACCTCCAATGAGACAAACAAGAACGCGGATTCGACCCAAGCGGAATTTTTGGAAAGTAGGAGTAGTTCGGGCAACATAGCATCATAGAAGCATAGGAAATGATGAATGGCGAGGCATGGGCCCTGAATGGCGAGGCATTACCGGAAATGTATGGGTCCCTGGTTTTGCGAAAATAAATATGAAAACACAGAAATAGCAATACCCACCACGTGGCATCAGATTAGCCAGCGAGATTCTCAGATTCAAGCCGTTGATATCGCTGCTGACTTTAATCGAAGAGTTGTAGTTATTAGGAAATGTCAAATCACGACGCTTGAACGAAGCTTTTGATAATCAGTCGTGCGCAATTAAAAATCAATTAAATGTTTGTGCACTTGCCAAATACTCGAAGGCTAAACGAAAATGAAATTCCCGGTATGACTATAAAGCAAAACCACAAAAATAATAATCTGCATTCTCAAAACAAGTAGTTTTTCCTTTACAGACGGTGTCAAGTCTAAAGCTACTTTGTTTGTACGAGATAGCAGCGATAGGTCCAAATGTGATGCTCGAAACTTTCTTTACTGTTCCGTTTTCTTACCACATCTACATAATACCGTTTCTTATCACATCCTTCAGACCTCTTATTCTCAACCGAGGCAAGGATAGAGGTTTAACTGTGATCCGGTGCGATTACAAAGGGGGACACTGATTGGGTGTCATCACACGGACAATCACTTATTGTTTCTATTAACCCCCTAACAAGATCCATTAGAGCACATTTCACGATCGGAAGGTAAATGCTATTTGAAAATGCACCTATAATATTCTGACTCCATAAGTTTAGGTTTGGATTCAGCACGCCCTCTTGCTTAAATCAAATACCGGATTCCGGTCTGAAAATATTTTCGGCAAGAAAATGAAGTTTAGATTTTGATTCACTATGCCGCCTTCCGGTTGCCCTTCCATAAAGAGAAAAAATCTCACCTAAATCTGCTGAATTTAGAGGGGTTCATCGACCGCATTTGGTCTGTAAATTTGACCAAATGGATCCTCATTTCAAGCTTGAACAACACGAATAGGCTACTGCTTTAGCCCAAGCAGACTGGGAATCATATTTCAGGTAGCAGGTTCTTTTTTAAATGTTTCATTTAGCCCAAGCTGACTGCGAAGCATATTTAAGTGCAAAACGGAAACGTCAGCTACCTTTTTATCAGAGCTATATTTCGGCCCTTCCCGTCTTGGCATGGTTCTTCTTCAGGCTCAAGCTGGAAAATGAACTTGTTTAGAAACAACGGAAGATTCTAGCTTAAATATCTAATCAGTATCTGAAATATAGCTCTAATAAAAATGCAGCTGACTCATCCGTTTTCCTTTGTCAGATTAGGTTCATTTCTTCCAGCTCAAGTCAGACGGAGCCCTTGCAAAGAAGGGCCGAAATACCGCTGGAGCAAATCTTAGCTTACTTAAACATTCAGTGCCAATTATTAATTTAAACAAAATTGCTCGACCCCTTCGTGAATTATCTTTCTAACAGACGGACAGATTGACGAACGGACGGGCAAGCTTTAATTCCTAACGTTTTTCTAGATTATTTTGTCTGAGTGATTCTTTAGGCTTCTTGGAAGATGAAGTCGTTAAAACATTCCAATAGAAAGACTAATCTTTCCATGTTTTTTGGCAAAGTCTTCATCGAGGTCTCTCTCAACAAAGACATATCCGTACTCAGGCTGGTAATACTATTCATTTTTTTTAACATCCACAAACATAATTGTCGCTTTTCTAAACATCTGAAAGAGGAAGTGGTATATTTTGATGAATCAACAAAGTTCGCTGGTTTGGAAACACTTGGCATCTCTCTCCATTCATCTCCAGTTACCAAGCACGGCGCCTGACATTTGACACCAATAGAAACTCCAATTAGGAAGGATTAAGATCCTTTAGGAGGAAATGCATGACCCAAGAACTGAAGGTTGTTTTCAGTCATAAATAAGACGATGAGGATGATTTTATTTAAACCCCTCAAATTAACTACGGTTGTGGATGAGCAATAAAGACACAGAATTTTTTCTAAGATTCCACCAAAATCCGCTCTTTTTACATCGTGATATCAGCAACAGTATTCTTCCATGAAAGTGCCATGAACACTGAAAAAATTCCACCAGGCTGCTATTCGTCGGTGGCTAACCCTCCCAAGTTCACGTTCAAGATCAAGTTTTTGGGATCCCAAAACGTAAGTGACGGGATACCTATGACTTCGTAAAGATGTCCTTACGTCCGTCTGTCTGTCAGTTATAACTCTAAATGTTTAAGGAATCTGGATCAAATATTAGATTTTTGGGATCCCATGGAAACTTTTGGTGTTGTTTATTCGTGACGCTAAACAATAAATACGTTAGACAAGTACGATGAAGAATGTTCGAACAGGCAATGCTTGTCAATAATTTTACCTTGACGTCGACAACAACGTACGTAGTTTAATTACTCTCTCCGTGGGGGCGGTTCGGCGACATCGGGTTTCTTATTTCATTCCATGAATCATCATAGAAATATCAGCAATAAATAAGTAGCAATCTGTGATTTTTAAATCATTTCGCCTTTTCTGACATCTATGTAAAGGCGGAAATTATACAAGCTGCTTTTACCGTAAGAAATAAACCACAAAGCATTTTTTTGGTATTTTGAAGTCTATAGGACATCGGTAGACGATTGATAGCCAGCCGATTGTATGATGATCGGTAGCTGAAGATTGTGGGCTCGATTTCGGCTTGAGGAATATTTTTATTTTTCTGTTAACTACTACCATGTCCGTATCCAGGAATTTGGGTCCGTATCCCCCCGTATTTTGGGTTGTCATGCAAGCAACTAGTCACCCAGTCACATCCAGTAAACATTCTTACTAGAGTCCCTGGTGAAAAAACACAATATTCCTTAGATGAGTCAAATAGTTCAATGTAGCCTATTCAAATATCAGATGGTAAGATAAGCTACCTTTTCAGTTAAAAGAGAACATGCTAAGTAATTTTGACAGCTTGTTCTGTTCGAGTGGTGTTAGTGCGGAATTTGAGGAAAGCAGAAAATGTCAAAAAAGAAACAAGGTTGTGTAACTCTGCCATTAGAAATACGCAAGGCAAGTTGATCAGGTTCTGCTGTTAGTTTTCAGCCAGAATGAATCGGTAGGATAGAATCAATAGAAAACCGATATTTCAGGCATAAATTCTGAAATGGTGGATAATTAACATGCCAAACAAGAAGACTGGTACTAATTTATATTTTAATGGGGCGGGATTGTTCGAGCTGGTTTGAACTCTCCACTCGGAAAACAGGGAATTCCAGCCGAAATAGTTCGATCCATGTCAGCCAGTAATACCACAGAGGATCAGGGTCAGGCGGTTGTGTACTGGAATTCCTGGCCTGATTTTCGGAACCATCGTTGGTTCCATAAGGAAAAGTTGAGATTTATTCAAATTCATGACGATAGTGCAGAAAATTCGGCCAGGAAATCCTGCTCGTCTGCTGTTCATGGGATCAGGGACCCATACATTTCCTTTAATGCCTCGCCGTTTAGGAGGCTTGTCAATACGAGATTTCTGATGCTATGTTGACCGACCGGAAGATAGTTCGAGAAATACCCACGGTCCAATCACGTCCAAGGCCAGATAGGCAAAATTTGGGATTGGCTGCTGGCGCCTTGAGGGAGGAGTCTCTTTGGTGCACACGTCCAATGAAGCAAATAAGAATGCCGATTCGACCCAAGTGGGATTTTTGGAAAGTAGCCAAGGGTCGGGCAACATAGCAACACAGAAGCATAGGAAATGACAAGCCCCCTGTAAAGGAAATTTATGGGTCCCTGACTGGATGGATAAATTAAATTGTTGGTGACGAAAGAAGTTCATTCCATACTAGGATTTTCCATCACTTATCTTGTCGGCCGATCGTTCACCACCAACCTCATTTTCCTTTTTGAAATACTACCGTATCAGCTAAATCTATTTGCCTATCCTCTCCACGAAAAATTTTCTCATCATCTCCTCTCTCTGACAAGTGACAAGAACCGCAGGACCATCGGTAAATGAGATGGGATCCTTTGCATCTTTGCTTGCTTAGTGGAACTGGATCTCACAACCAATCAGCAGCTTCGCGCAAGAGATTGAAAAATATTCAGTACCGAATCGAACCCCTATAGGACATTGCTTATTGGTCACTAAATGGTGTTGAGCCTAAGCTAGGGTATGTCGGCTTTATCCCAAAGGACAAGGATCTTCAGATTACAAGGATTAAAAGTTGCTCTCCAAGGATTCTTTCGCTTCGGCGAGTAGATAGATGTAGATGCTAGATCGAGGGTCGATCTGAGGCATCATAGGTACATGGGATCAGGGACCCATAAATTTCCTTACAGGGGGCCTGTCATTTCCTATGCTTCTATATTGATATGATGACCGAACCATCCAGTTTCCAAAAATCCCCGCTTGAGTCCATCGGCATTCTTGTTTGCGTCATTGGACGTGCTCGCCGAAGAGACTCCTCCCTCAAGGTGCCAGCAGCCAATCCCAAATTCTGTCTATCTGGTCTTGAAAGTCATTGGACCGTGGGTATTTCTCGAACTACATTCCGTGCGCTCAAGATAGCATCAGATCTCTTATTGACAGGCCCCCCTGTAAAGGAAATTTATGGGTCCCTGATGGGATTAAGAACTAGGATCTTCGGCCACTACTTTCAATGGTATGAAATTGGGGCACTAGACAGCAATACGAGTAAAATCATTAGAGAAAATCAATGGACTGCCCATTCCTCAAAAGAGGCGACGATAGATAAGGTGGTCGTAGATCGTCCCCAGAAATTGAATAGGCTTAGTTATGAAACGTCCCCGCGGATGAATGTCCCAGCGAAACGCCCCCATGGCAAAATGCCTGCAAGATTTAGCAGTTCGTCTTCAGGCGTTTTATATAATAACTTCAAAGTATTTCGTCACCCAGATTTAGCGATCAAACCGTGATCAGCTAGAAAAAAAAACAAATAAAATTAACAGAAAAAGACAAAATTAAATGATACAAAAAAAAACAAAACTTGAAGGCAGTCCACACATGTGTTTTCACGCTGTCGCGTTTCAGCTGAGCTGGAAGTGTAATGTGTGCTTTTCATATTTGAGTTTTTGCAAGCCTGGCAATTTCAAACCTACGCAGAGACATTAAACGTACGTGAGAAGCAAAAAGTCTGAACCCAAATGCAAATCTTGTTCCGCCTTTTTCAGAACCTAACAATATGAATAAAACTATAGCCTACGAATAGAAATCACTATCCAGAACAAGAAAACGTTTGATCGAAACAAAGAAACAATAATAAATACAAGAAAGAAATAATACAAATCAACAATAACAATAATAAAATAAGTATAAAACATAGAAAAACACAAGAAAAAGAAACTCTTCCAGATGCAATGACTGCGTTTTCTGACGACTTTCGGTTTTGGTTTTAGCTTCAAGAGGTCCTATTTAAGTCGTCATTCTCACGAGGCTTCTCTCTCCTTGTCCAGTGGAGGGGGGGGGGAACTTTAAGTACGGAAAATACGCCTTTCATGTTTCTACTTTATCAGAGGAAAGAAGACTGTCCCAGAACGGAACCAGTTACCAGTGCTTCCACTTTCTTTTGTTTGAAAATAAGTAATGGCTCCGAAAAAATCGGGAGATTTTTATAAGAAATCAGGGAAAAAATCGGGAGTTTTAAAAACAGTGATTATGTCTGACAGAGCAATTCTAGAGTTATCTATTTTACAAAAAAAGGCACTGAGTAATCGCATTAAACTTGTTAGCAAATAAAAATACTCATTTTATTCGTTATAACTGTGATTTCGACGCACAAGTGCTACAGTTTAGCAGATGACCGGTTTGATAGCAAGGTTGACATTTCCGTTTGCACCATCAAATTGAAAGGACACTTAAAACATTCCTCGGTAGGCTACTTTGAGGTCTACTTAAAGTTCTCTTTCGTTTCCATAAGAGCCAATATTGCAAATTCGAGAAACAGCACAGATTTCTCTGAATTAGTCGAATTTTCTGTGGAGTTTTACGAAATGGGTACGTCCGTCGGTTAGGAAACAGAACATCCTTTGGGGACCTGACCCTTTTAACCCTGGGGACAGTCAACAGACTGAAATTAGAGGATCTAAATCGGATCGGGAAACCCGAGGATTTTTAGAAATATTTCGAACCGAAGAGAGCGAGGCTCTGGCACCAGCTTCCAAAGACTATCTTAAAGCCGTCACCTCCGGCAAAAATTTTAAATTCGTTTTTTTTTGCCAAAATTCAACTATTTCCCACAGATTCTTTCGGTTAGGAAACAGAACATCCTTTGGGGACCTGACCCTTTTAACCCTGGGGACAGTCAACAGACTGAAATTAGAGGATCTAAATCGGATCGGGAAATCCGAGGATTTTTAGAAATATTTCGAACCGAAGAGAGCGAGGCTCTGGCACCAGCTTCCAAAGACTATCTTAAAGCCGTCACCTCCGGCAAAAATTTTTAAATTCGGTTTTTTTTTTGCCAAAATTCAACTATTTCCCACAGATTCTTGTTTACAGTGTTTCTCAGATCCTAATCCTAAAACGGTAAAAAAAAAACCACATAAATGACGTGCCCTTCCATTAAATGAAGAAAACTATGAAAAAACGGACTAGAGTTTTACTCGACCATCTTCTCTAAATGCTTACAAAGATGATTTGTGTTCAAACTTTGCCATGTATATATTATGCATTTTTGCACAAAACCAACAATGTTGCAACCATGCGCCGCAGGCGAAACTTTCGCAACTCGGCCATTTCTCTGCTAAAATGAATAAAACCCGATCGTGAAATTCGAGGATTGTGACCTTACTGTAATTCTAGAAAGATTAGGAAAATCGGGAGATTATCGGGAGAAAATTTTTGTCGGGAGACTTCCAAAAAAGTCGGGAGATCTCCCGAGAAATCGGGAGGAGTGGAAGCACTGTCAGTTACAGTCTGATTTTGTCAAGAAGCAGCACTTTGGTTCTGTCATTGTTTTTCGTAGTCCCCTGATTTCTGCTAATTAGTAGATAAGGATCCAACTTTTGTGGTTGACAAGTTCGTTGTTAAAACCGCAGTTACGAAACTAAACGAAGGGTTTTCGTTGGTGAAACCGACCTAAGGCTTTTATCTGCGATCCCGCAAAGTGTTTGTGGCTCGAAAAACGCTTTCCGCGTTCGTTCGTGTGGGCCGTTTAGTGTGTTTCCGCAACCAACAAGATTTTTGTGGCTCCCTTTTGCGCAACTGTCGAGGTGGTTTTCGATTTTGTGGCTTGAATCTGGTGGAAATTTCAGTTTATTAGCAAATTCATTTCCAAACAACAAAAGTTTATTAAGCACACAGACAAAAAAATGAGGATGAGTCTAGTACAGAATGGAAGGACATAAGCCAGTTCTGTTTACAGAGAAATTAACTGGAATTAATTTGTATTTTCAGAAAAATGGCGTTTCCGCAGCGTTCAACGCGTGGGTCGAGTTGAAGTGGGTCGTGAACTGGAACTGGAACGTGGGTCGAGCTGTATTTCCGCAACAAACACTCAGAAGCTTGTGGCACACAAAATCGCCGCGGAAAGACGCCTCTAAAGTCGCTGCAACAGGCCACGTTGCCCGTAACGTAAATCTAGTTTGTGACTGGGATAGTATTTCAACAGGCTTCATAATAACTTCCTTGCAACATTAAGCGGTAAATGACTTGTAGAAGTTTGTCTAGCCAATGGGTCATTAAAAAGTGCTACATCACAGCATGCGACTCGATTATGACTTTTTCAAGGTATCGAAACTAGACCAATTTTCTGACGTAAGAATGTAATCACACTTCATCAGCCTTGATCTCTTTGTTGCCGGAAATACATTAGATCAGGGAGTGTTCTTATCAATTAATGACGTCATGTATGTGTGAATAATTGAGAAAAAAATAATACAAATTCTATTTTTAGGACCCGTTGGCTTGGCACTCATTGCAATATTTTGTATTGCATCTGGATATCTGGGGACACGTCTGGCAATGTGCTGGGTAATCATAGAAGAGAGATACCCTGAGTATAAGAAAGGTGTCAGGGACCCATACCCAACAATTGGATTCCACGCAATTGGACAACCTGGGAGGTATGTGTGTCACTTTGCCCTTACTAGAAATAACATGGTACGGAGATATCGCATTAGGAAAATACTAACACTTGTCCCATTAGCAAGGCCGTATCCAGGGGGGGGGGGGGGGTAGGGGGTTCGAACCCCCCCGAAACCCACAAAAGTAATAGTTTTTTGCAGGCTTTAACCTCTGATCTATGTATTTTTTTTACTTTTTGGTCCGACCCGTGGACAAAACCCCCCCCCCGAAATAAATTTCGCGAGCAAAACCCCCCCCCGAAATAAATTCCTGGATACGGCCCTGCCCATTAGATTACTGACTTTCTTGTTAGTGCTTATCGACTCTGTCTAGACTTCCCGCTCTCATATTCCAAACACTACAAAAAAAGGATACAACCTCCCCTGTTTCCTCGATGGGTGCAGACCGCATCTTAGCTTGACTAGAAAATTTCTAAATCCGAAAGTTAGTCTCGCTTTAAATGCCAAAAATGTTGTGTGCGGCACTATTAGAGTTGCGTTTTCAGCAATTAGCGTGCTGAACTCGAATCCTAACAAGTTGCGCTATCATCCGTTTTCAGCCCCCGTGTTTTGCATAAGAGAACCCGGCGCAGGATTTGATGCTCTACCGAGTCCGCTTGTGTTTGGATTCGGTGTTGAACTCGAAAGAAACACGGGAGCTAAAAACGCTTGAAGCCACAGAACACGGAACCCGTGTTAGGATGCGCACTGGATGCACTCGGTAAAAACGACTTGTGACGAACACGGGTTGAGAATCGCAAGCCTGAAAACGCAACTTAGTATGCCCCATTTGCGAAGCAAGACAAGCATGGGTTTCGACGCTACTCCCTGGTGTTATTTTGCTCTGTCACCGAGGGTAACCACCGAAGCGTACTCACCCGTTGACGGGAAAGAAGGAAACACGGCAAATAAAAAACAAAAAAAAAACAGAGGCACACATCCACGAATAGGCACCAGCCTTCTCTCTGGTAGGCTGTTACCGGGGTATCCTCCATCTCAGGTTACAGGCTTGCATGTGTGTTTGCAAGGTCCCTCTGTTAAGTTCTATGGATCGTGTTTTTCGGTCTTCCCCGTTGACATTTTCCTTGCGGTTGCCAATTTAGGATGATTAGGATTAGGTTTGGCAAACTGGATTCGATCATGCGGAGGACGTTGCACAGTTATAGCCTCCGCCCAAACCAGGAATCGGAAAGATGTTCTAATTGGTGTCATCACAAGGGTATTTCTGATCGAACCTAGA
The DNA here is from genome assembly GCA_023053555.1 of Branchinecta lindahli. Classification (NCBI taxonomy): domain Eukaryota; kingdom Metazoa; phylum Arthropoda; class Branchiopoda; order Anostraca; family Branchinectidae; genus Branchinecta; species Branchinecta lindahli. The sequence continues at coordinate 19,794,831 of JAKZAO010000010.1, read as the reverse complement.
AAAAATTTGACTGCTTGAATTTTATGGGTAGAAAGTTCTGTTTGTGGTTCTTTTACGTAGGGACTGAAATTGTACGAAAAGGTTAATGGTTGTCATGAATTATTTTACCCCTGGTCGACCAGGACATACGGATCCGTATCAAGGAATTTATTTCGGGGGGGGGGGGGTGCCAGCGGGTCGGATTAAAAAGTACAAAAAAGACGTAGATCAGAGGTTAAAGCCTATAAGAAATGATTATTTGTGGGTTTCGGGGGGGGGTAGAACCCCTTAACCCCCCGGATACGGCCCTGCATGGAACTACATTAGTAGCAATTGGACTGGAGTTGCGAGCTAATGAACTGGTAACCTGACTGTCTACTGAAGCGTGCATTTTTTTCAAATATCGGGCGGGTTCCCGACAACAGCAGACAACGCACTGAATATTGTAAAGATCGATAGGTCAAAAGAAATGTTAGTAGAATTATAATTTTATGGAATAAATTAAAAAATCGTTTCAAATTATTATTAGTGTAGTTGACATCAATAAGGAAATGTACGTTAGGGTAAGTTAGGATGTAACGTCGTTGAGAAAGGAGGAGACTTAGCATCAGGCTGGTGTAGAATCTAGTTTGAAAAGTGTTGAAAAATTGCTACACGGCTATGTATATGATCACACTGGGTGACGAAACAAAAGATATAAAAAGGGTTTCTTAGTGAAGGTTGCCTCGACTGTGCCGATTCCTCTGGTTTGTGCCTTTTATTCAGGAGCAAGACCCAGAGCCCCGAATAACTTTTCGCAATTTGTCGAGCTCTTCAACAACTCAACGATCATAATGTAGTCACGCTGTTTAGAAGAATAATATGTAATCGCGATAAGCGGATATTTCTGCTGAGATTTGCCCTAGCAATGTCTCGGCCCTTCTTGGCAAGGACCCTCTCCAGGCAAGTCACGTTCAACCCACCTTCCTCGTCTCTTCTGGACCCTTGCCAAGAAAGGCCGAAAGTTCGCTGAAAGAAGTATTAGCTGACATCCATATGGTTCAAATAAATAAGCCACCCTTTTTTCACTTTTCTTTGTGACTAATTATCGACGACTGGAGAGTGATATTATATGTTTAGGCCAAGTTGTGTTGACAGTAAAGTCGAACTGGTCGCTGTCACTGTGGAAACACTTTCTGATAATATTCTAGTTATTCAACTTTGACTTCTTCCTTTTCAGGGTCCTAGTCTCCATTACCAACACCATCAGTCTTTTCGGAGTATCCATCGTATTCCTCATCCTATGTTCCGACATTCTATCTGCACTCCTGAGGTCGGTCCTCCCTGAATACTCAATCTGTCACTGGCTTCTCCTCGTTGCTGGACTTTTAATTCCCTTGACGTGGATCGGATCACCAAAAGAGTTTACGTAAGTAAAGCGAGAGGGAAGGAAAATGTAATCATGGTTTCTCCTAGCGCTGATCTGAGTGGAAAGTTGGTGAAAACCTATGTCAGTGCATTAGCGCCAGGCAACGGGGTTTGGTTATGAGATTCCTAGTTCGTGCTGTTCAACAATGAAGTACAACGCCCCAATTCGACCTTTTCCAGTGCAGCGCTCCTACCGATTAGAGACGCTGCTCAGAGTTGACGCTTTAAACTCATCGTCAACACAAGATGGTTTAAATTAAATATTATTTATAGCCTGTCTGGGTAGAGACTGTGTTGCCACGCCTGTAAAATTAATTGTTGTACTAAAGATTATAAAACAGTGTTATTTTCTTGAAAAAAGTGCTGTTCCAGTAAAACAAAATTTGCGTTGCAACACTTTATGTTCGCTGTGCGCAAAACTACCGAAATTAACTTCCGGAGAGCATATTTCGAGTTAGTTAGTCCTTTTGAAACTTTTTGTCTGCTGCCCGTGGCAACCCGGTAGAGATGGAGTATGGTAAAAAATGTAAAAAAGAAAAGAGCAAAAGCAACATCCAAAACAAAGAAAATTCACTAAACCGGGACATCATGGAGCTCCATGGGTGCTTACAGTTTTGTTTCATTCTGTTGATGGATCTCAGGGTAGCCGCAGACTATATACGGAACTTTTCAGTGAGGTGGCTGTCCCTTGTCCGGAGGGGGGGAGGGTAGCAAATATTTGGAAAACCGAAAGAAGATGGAACGAATTCGATGAAGATCTTCGTTACTGAAGATGGTCCTCAGATGGAAAAGATACAGAACGTTATGAAGAGCAGTGGCATTGTAGGTTTAGCCTGGATGATTGGTACAGTGTCAGAAATTTCATAGCAGATAAAACAAGTATGCACGGTTTCAACCGAGAACACCTAATGTGTTAGATGCTATGATTTTGCAAACGTTATGCACTGAATGTTATGCAGACAACAGCTGAAACACCCACGAGAATAAACTGCTGATTTTTCTTTGAATCATCATGATATCGGAAAAGCTAGCAGATATTTTTTTCGGCTCATCTTGGCAATTCTGGCTATGCAGAACGTTCAATGCATAACGTTAGCAGGAACGTTCAATGCCTAACATAAGGTTTAGCCTGGATGATTGGTACAGTGTCAAAAATTTCATAGCAGATAAAACAAGTATGCGCAGTTTCAATACAAAACACTTAATTTGTTAGCTGCTATGATTTTCCAAACGTTACGCATTGATTGTTATGCAGACAATAGCCGAAACACCGATGGGAAAACAACTGCTGACTTTTCTGTGTAACATTATGATATCGGAAAAGTTAGCAGATATTTTTTTCGGCTCATCTTGGCAATTCTTGCTATGCAGAACGTTCAATGCATAACGTTAGCAGGAACGTTCAATGCCTAACATAAGGTTAGCCTGGATGATTGGTACAGTGTCAGAAATTTCATAGCAGATAAAGCAAGTATGCGCAGTTTCAATACAGAAAACTTAATTTGTTAGCTGCTATGATTTTGCAAACGTTACGCATTGATTATTATGCAGACAATAGCCGAAACAGCGATGGGAAAACAACTGCTGATTTTTCTGTTATCATCATGATATCGGAAAAGTTAGCAGATGCTTTTTCGGCTCATCTTGGCAATTCTTGCTATGCACAACGTTCACTGCATAACGTTTGCAAAATCGTAACAGACTACATCTCAAGTTTAGTGTTGTCTGTTATGAACTCCTGACAGTGTAGAAAGCTAAAAAACAAGAGCTGTAAGCTCATATGGCACTTGCATGTGTTGAGATGTTTTGTTTGATCAATAGTATTTTTCGACTTGTGGTTAAAATGCGCACTTTAAGGGAGCTAGATAAAAAGTATTTTATTTTTGAACTTGGCTGTAATGATGCGCACTTTAAAGGCGCTAGAAATGCATCTGTATGCAAAACCCTTGAGGCAAAAACGATCACAGGCCCTTAGGGATCCTTGATGTATACCGTTTCGTCAAAAGTTTTTTTCGCTTTTCATTTCAAATGCGCACTTTAAGGGTAACAGAAATAAATGTTTAAGGAAAACCCTTGTGGCACAAATGATCATGGGTTGAGATGTATTGTTTCAAATAAAGCACTTTTCGACCTGGCCGTTCAGATTCACACTTTAAGGGAGCTAGAACGTCATTTGTAAACAAAACCCTTGAGGCAAAAATGATAATGGACTCATGGGGATCATGAAAATATGAATTTGGTTTAAAAGTATTTTTTGAAATTTGCAGTCAAGATTAGTACTTTAACGAATGGTCGGGTTTGGAAAGTGGCCACTTTTGAGTCAATCTTGTCAAATGTCTAATATTACAGCCAAGTTCCATCGTCCTAGATTATCTGGAAGTACCTTAAATCGTGATCACCGGAATCCCGGACCTCCCCCCCCCTCAAACTTCCCCACAGTCGCCGGAGCCATGTTTATCCAGAGCATCTGTTTGTTATTCCCACAAAGTTCCATCCCGATCTCACCAGTCTAAGTCGGTCACGTATTTTCGCCCCCCCCCCCAATTGCTGTCGGATCTGTCCGGACATGAAAAAGATCAACAGAAACATGTCCTCTCTTCAATTACCAAATTTCACTCAAATCCGATCAGCCGTTTCAAAGTTACGCATGACTCAATATTCCGGATTCCCCCTCCCGTTACTCCCCCCACGGCTATCAGATCATGTCAATTTTTCTTTTTAAGTCACTTTGATCGGGTCCCTGATTCGCCTCCCAAGATTCGTCGTGCAAATCCCCAAAACCGCCATAACCGGAATTTCGGGAAACTCCCCTCCAACCCCCCCCTAATGTCATGATCCATCCGAAATGTATAAACGATTTATCTGGAGCAGATGCTTGTTCTTCCCAGCAAGTTTTAATCCAATCCCTCCATTCTAACCGTTTCCCGATATTTCCGGTCTCCCCCCCCCAACTCCCCCATAGCTGTTAAATCCGGTCCGGACTTCAAATGGGACATCAGAGGTATTTCATTTATTCAGTTATTAAGTTTCATTCCAATCCGACCACCCACTCGAAAGTTACACAGTACTCAAATTTTCCGGATTCCCCAGCCCTCCACCCCGCTAGTGTCCGGATCCAGTCCAAATGTATAAACGATTTATCTGGAGCAGATTCTTGTTCCTCCCAGCAAGTTTCACTCCGATCCCTCTATTCTAACCGTTTCTCAAAATTTCCGGTCTCCCCCCCAACTCCCTCATAGCTGTCGAATCCGGTCCGGACTTCAAACGGGACATCAGTAGTGTGCCATTTATTCAGTTATTAAGTTTCATTCCAATCCGATCACCCGTTCGGAAGTTACACACTACTCCAATTTTCCGGATTCCCCAGCCCTCCACTCCCCCCCCCCCCCGGGTGGTCGGATCCAGTCCAAATGTATAAACGATTTATCTGGAGCAAATTCTAGTTCCTCCCAGCAAGTTTCACTCCGATCCCTCTATTCTAACCGTTTCTCGAAATTTCCGGTCTCCCCCCCCCAACTCCCCCATAGCTGTCGAATCCGGTCAGGACTTCAGACGGGACATCAGTAGTGTGCCATTTATTCAGTTATTAAGTTTCATTCCAATCCGATCACCCGTTCGGAAGTTACACACTACTCCAATTTTCCGGATTCCCCAGCCCTCCCCCCCCCGGGTGGTCGGATCCAGTCCAAATGTATAAACAATTTATCTGGAGCAGATGCTTGTTCTTCCCAGCAAGTTTCACTCCGATCCCTCTATTCTAACCGTTTCTCGAAATTTCCGGTCTCCTCCCCCCAAACTCCCCCATAGCTGTCGAATCCGGTCCGGAATTCAAACGGGACATTAGAAGTATGCCATCTATTCAGTTATTAAGTTTCATTCCAATCCGATCGCCCGTTCTAAAGTTACACACTACTCCAATTTTCCGGATTCCCCAGCCCTCCACTCCCCCCCGGGTGGTCGGATTGGGAAACTGAATGTTTCCAAGTTAGTCCGATCGGGTCCCTGATGCTCCTGCCAAGTTTCATCGTCCTAGCACATCTGGAAGTACTCCAATTCGAAAAAGAGTGACAAAACTCCTTAATTTTCAGAATTTCCCCGGCCCACCACTCCCCCCCAGATGGTCGGATCGGGAAACTGATTACTTCTAGGTTAGTTTGGTCGGGTCCCTGATTTTCCTGCCAAGTTTCATCGTCCTAGCACATCTGGAAGTACCCTAACTCGAACATGTGGGACAAAAAAATTCGGACAGACCGACCGACAGACCGACAGACCGACCGACGGACGGAATTGCGATCGGTATATGGCACTTGAGCCAGAGGCTGCAAGTGCCATAAAAACTATAGCAAATTAACAGAAATAATCATTAGGCTAATAACTTTTCTCGAACAAGTATGCAATGCATATCTTCCTATGTACAGGAAGTTATGTATGTATGTATGTATTTATTTATAACCCATCTACAACAGCTACAAAAGCATGAGACGGAGTACAGAAAAAGAAAAGAAAAAGAAGGAACTAATAAACTCATACCCAAATACAAAACAACAACAAATTCGATAAATACTAAAATAGAATGCCGCTCCAGGGGTGGTGAGACGGCTTGTCAGCAGTCATCCGCTTGAAGTGTTCGGCCATTTCAGTTACCGGTTCCCGCAGACCGTATTTTCGAACTAGAGGTCTATTTCTTGACCAAGACGGGATTCCAAGGAGATATTTCCCATATTTAAAATAAATTTTTCGGAGGTCAGCTTTATCACTGTCACTTAATATGTCCCAGAAGGGAACGATATACAGAAAATGGCCCATGACTGAGCTGTTGAATATTCGAGTAAGTAGTTTCCTACCCAAATTTAGCTGGGATACAACTACTGAAACGTAAGAATTACGCACTTTATTCTCAATGTGCTGTACCAGAAGCTTCCGCGTAGCAGCAATAGTCCGACCGATTGGGATACCCAAGTACATGAAGTGATCGACTGGAGTAGCAACAGTATCTCCCAAATTAACCGGAGCTTCAATAGGATCTTTGCAATTAAACAAAAGTACTTGGGATTTATCTGGATTCAAAGACATACCAATCTTACCATAATTAGTACTTAGATCCCGGAAATACCGTTCAAGACCAGCAACAGTTCGACTTATGTTAAAAAGATCATCCGCATAACAAAACTTCGAAACATCTAAACCGCGGAATATACAAGACGTATCAATGTTACTCTGGGCAGGCAGAAGCGCATTGTTAAACACAATAGGGGACGTTATCGACCCTTGTTTGATACCCTTTTCTACCGGGATATCAATAGTTAGCTTTTGTGAATGAGGCAATTTAACCTGCACTTTAAGTTGACGATACATGTCGTAAAGTGGGGCTACCACATCTATTTCAACTCCCGATTTTATAAGTTCTAGCATAGCTTGGGGATGTATAATCGAGTCAAAAGCACGTTGCACATCATAAGTACCAATAGCAAGCATTTCATCGCTTTCATGTGCATCTTTCAAAACATTACATAGCGAACGGAGTAATTGTGCGCAACCTAGGCCCTTTATGAAACCAAATTGAAAACCGGGCATTTTACATTTCGCTTTTATCCTTGAAATAATAAGTAACTCAAATAACTTACACAGGACACTTGAAACTGTGATGGGTCTATACGATGAACAAAAACCAGGAAGTTATATTATGACAATTACTTTTGTGGAGGTTGTTACTACCTCGTATCGCCCTTCAGAGAGGCTGATACGAAGCTGGATCAGCCTCCGCGGATGTTCGTCAAGCACTTATTTTCCTCAACTATTGAATTGATCGAACACTTTCCTCAAATACTGAAAAGTGGTAGCTGACCTCCAAAAAAATCTATTAAAAACAATACTTTCAGTAAAAAAAAAGATGAAAACAAATAATACAAAAATTATATATAAAAAAAAATAAAAAATTTTTACAAAACATCTTAGTCTCTTGACAACCAGCCTATGCCCTAGGTCATACCTTCTCACAATCAGATTTCCACTGAAAATACAGCTTGTCAACTGAAACAACATCCTATACTACCCCTGCTTTCCAAAAGCTAGTTATTCAGCCCGATGAAAAATTCTTTGACTGTGTAGTTGTATGGTAGTTGTACGAAAAAGTTGCATACATTGATATGTAGTAATAACTTTTCTTGAACAGGTATGCAATGCATATCTTCCTATGCCCCACAGGCTGTTATATTTTGACAATAAATTTCAGGGAGGTCCAATAGGTTGGATGAGATATCGTATCATCCTCCAGAGAGGATGATACGAAGCCGTAACATCCTCCACAGAGGATGATACGAAGCCGTAACATCCTCCGCAGATGTTCATCGAACACTTTTCCTCAAATACTGAATTCATCGAGCAATTTACCTCAAATATGGAAAAGTAGAAGCTGACCTCCAAAAAATAAATTAAAAACAATACTTTCAATAAAAAAATACCGTACTTAAAAATATATAAAAATAAAAAAAAAAAAAAATTTTTTTTTGTAAAATGACAGAACTTCTTACTCTTTTAGACAACCAGCCTATGGCCCAGGTCATACCTTGTCACAATCAGATTCCATTTAAAATACAGTTTGTCAACTGAAACAAAATCCTACTATCCCTTGATTTTCAAAAGCTAGTTATTCAGCACTGAAAAATGACAGAACATTTTACGCTCTTAGAAAACCAACATATGCCTTATGTCATACCTTTTTAAGTTCAGATTTCCACTGAAAATACAGCTTGTCAACTGAAACAACATCCTACTTTCCAAAATGGTAGTTAATGAGCACTTCACTCTGTCTTTGAGTGAGGAAAGATCTCAAACACCACGTGATTATGGTAGGCTAATGCACGTTCTCGCTGGATTTCAAACTTTTCGCGCGAAGCTATCAAGTTTTCTGCCTGGTATCAAATATACTAAACGCGTGTGAACACAGTCGGAATGTATTTAGACCCTTGGTCACACTAGGCAAGTACTAGGCTCATAAACGGCATAGGTTTGAGGAACAGAGTCTACTGTTTTGCGCAGATTCGCAAAACGTTGTGCGGTCGCCCGTGAGGATTTGAAACACCAATATTCAGAATTTGGTAAATTTTCTTACTTTTTTTCTGCAGCCCCGAAAAGCTTTTTTTTTATCTACTTGTCTACAGAAACTTCGGTGCCCTATTTTGCGCAGACAAAAGCCTAGTGTAGTTTGACCATGATCTTAGGGAATACTGCGTCAGTAGGAACAGAAAAACATGTTCAAAAAAGTTATAAAGCATATTGTAAGTGCCAATACCTGTTCGAAAAAGTTATTAGTTAACATACCTCCATCTCGGTTGATATCGGAATAACAATCTCGACAGCCATTCAAAAATATCAACCTCGCTCCGCTCGGCTGATATTTTTCATAACCTGTCTCGCCTTCGGCTCGGACAGGTTATTTTCAATGGCCGTCTCGTTGTTATTTTCGATATCAACCTCGATGTCTGAAGTTAACCTTTAGTATGTAATACTTTGATTTAACATGCCTCCGACTGGGTTAATCTTAAGCAGTAATATCCGATAGCATCCAATCTTGCTGTAGTAGCATCCAGTTTGCTAGTATAGTAGCATGCAGTGGCAACAGTTACTACTGCATGCTACTTTTTCGTACAACTCCATACGACTAATTGTCGAAAAATTTCATCGGGAGCATCGATCACTGTATTTGTTCTCGTTTTCTCAAGAGCCTACACTTGGTTAGGTTATTGTATACTTTTTACTTCCACGAAACCCTAGAGTATAGGGTTACTATAGTAAGCTTTCACGACCGCTAGATAGCATTATCTGAATCGCCAAAAAAAAAAGTAAAAGACTGTTTAAGTAGAAACTGAAGTGCTTGGGTCCCAACATTAGTCATTTTAGTAGGTCTACAGTAGGCTTGGGTTGCTACACTTGCTACTTCGCTAAAATAAAATTCCCTTCCCCATTATCAATCAATCAATCAGTTTGATCAAGACCAACAAATCTTGTAGATTTCCGAGTCTTTATAACATTTAGCTATTTATCCACATTCAATCGCTTGAATATCCACACACAAACACACCTATCCCCACTCAGTCGCTATGTTTCATCTGAATTGAGGGTGGATTTGGACATAACTTTGGACTTGGGTTCAGAGTAGGCGAGGTCGTGATTTCCCGTTTATGTAATTCCGATTTTGAATTTGGAATAAATAATATTCCAATAAATTTCAGCTGACTTATCCGTTTTCGCACTGTCAAAAAATAAATAATAGAATAGCTTAGGCCTATATTTCCGAGAAACAAAAAGTACGGTTAATGTGAAAAAATACAATGGTTCTTGCTTCTTAACCTAATAATCACCACAGAGAAATAATCATTATTGTCAGAATTTTGACAACAGATAACCTAAAACGGTAGAAACAGAGGTTTTGTCTCAAAACATAGCACTTGAAAGAGAAATAACAGATATCTTCTCCTAACGCTTGGCACGAGATTGGGCAAACAAATTTATCTGCTATGAAACTTCTGAGAGTGTAAAAGTAGGCTAGAACACTCAGTAAGCCTAAGAATATGTACAGTTTGAAAAAATGTAAAACGGCAAGTCCTGTATTTCTAAATGTCTTTTTGAACAGGTGGGCAGGAATAGCCGCGCTCGTCACGACCATTGTTGCCAGCGTCCTAACGATGATCCAAGCAGCGGCTGACGCCCCTTATGTTGACCCAGCCCCTGAATACCCAGCACCAGGGTTTCTCAGCTTCTTCTTGGCTTTTGGAGCAATTTTGTTCAGCTTTGGCGGGGCATCCACCTTTCCCACAATTCAGATCGATATGAAGGATAAGACGCAATTCCCCAAGTCCGTGGCAATAGCATTTGCCGGTAAGTGGTTTTCCCATATGTCTGGCCACAAGTTGGGTGATCTAGCCAATTTGTGGAAGTGACTTTCTTTATTTGAGATGCGTAAATACTGCTTTCGGGAAAATGCCATCAGATGCGTCTGCGTTATTTGAATATATGTTTCAAAGTCAGCTTGGGCTCAAGGAATAGATAGATAGATAGTTTATTGCTATAAGCAGCCCGAGGGCCATGGCAAAAATTTAACATACAAAAGAAAAAACACAAACACTGACATATAATAATACTCGAACATAATTTCCGTTTGAATTGTTTTACTTATTCCAACAAGAGCTGTAAGCTCATATGGCACTTGCAAGGGTTGAGGTGTATTATTTGATCAAAGGTAATTTTCGACTGTGCGGTTCAGATGCGCACTTAAGGGAGCTAGAGAAAAAGTATTTTATCGTTGAACCTGGCTGTAATGATGCGCACTTTAAAGGCACTAGAAATTCATCTGTAAGGAAGACCCTTGAGGCAAAAACGATAGCAGGCTCTTAGGGATCATTGATATATACGTATGATCAAAAGTATTTTTTTCCACTAATGCGGGTAAAATGCGCACTTTAAGGGTGCAAGAAATTATTTTTTGCAAAACCCTTGTGGGACAACTGATCATGGGTTGAGATGTATCGTTTGATAAAAAGTACTTTTCGACCTTGCGGTTAAGATGCACACTTTAAGGGAGCTAGAACTTCATTTGTAAGCAAAACCCTTGAGGCAAAAATGATCATGAGCTCATTTGGATGATGGAAATGCATATTTTGCTTAAAAGTATTTTTCTTAATTTGCGGTCATGATTGGTACTTTAAGCAATGGTCGGATTTGAAAAGTGGCGATTTCTAAGCCAATCTTGTCGAATTTCTAATATTCCAGCCAAATTTCATCGTCCTAGCACATCTGGAAGTACCTTAACTCGCGATCACCGGAATTCCGGACCCGCCCCTCAAACTCCCCCCACAGTCGCCGGAGCCAATCCGGTTCAGTTTTGGACTTGTTTGTTATTCCCACAAAGTTCCATCCCGATCTCTCCAGTCCAATCCGTTCACGTATTACCCCCCCCCCCCCAATTGTTGTCGGATCCGGTCCGGACATGAAAAAGATCACCACATGAAATTTAATAACTCTGTTCAGTTATTAAATTTCACTCGAATCCGATCACCCGTTCCAAAGTTACGCATGGCTAAATATTCCGGATTCCCCCTCCCTCCAATATCCGCACGACTATCGGATCGAGTGAATTTTTATTTACAAGTCAGTTTGATCGGGTCCCTGATACGCCTCCCAAGTTTCGTCGTGAAAATCCCAAAAACCATCATCACCAGAATTCCGGGAAACTCCCCTCCACCTCCCCCCCCAAGTGTCCGGGTGCAGTCCAAACGTGTAAACGATTTATCTGGAGCAGATTCTTGTTCTTCCCAGCAAGTTTTACTCCGATCCCTCAATTATAACCGTTTCTCGAGATTTCCGGTCTTCCCCCACCCCAACTCCCCCATAGCTGTCGAATCCGGTTCGAACTTCAAATGGAACATCAGCGATATGTCATTCATTCAGGTATTATGTTTCGTCCCAATCCGATCACCCGTTCGAAAGTTACACAACACTCAATTTTCCATATTCCCCCGCACTGCACCACATATACAAACCCCTTTGACCCTCGAATGCACTAGCTCTTTCCAATGTTAACAGAGTGATCCGATGCAAAGAGTGACGTCACGCCGCGCGCAGACCTACTAGTGTGTAGAAAGGGGTAGGGGTTTTACGAAAACTACTAAATTCTCAGGATTCCCCCGCCCTCTACTCCCTCCACGGTGGTCGGATCGCGGAAGTGACAATTTGCAAGTTAGTTTGGTCGGGTCCCTGATATGCCTGCCAAGTTTCATCGTCCTAGCACATCTGCAAGTACCCTAACTCGCGATCACCGGACCGACCGACCGACCGACCGACCGACCGACCGACCGACCGACAGACAGACCGACCGACGGAAAAGTGATCGGTATATGGCACTTGAGCGAAGCTGCAAGTGCCATAAAAATCTACTTCTATGTTCCACCGCTAGCCTCAAAAATCGCCCCATTTTCTTTATACCAGCAAAACACTTGTCCTTAAAAATTCGTTTTAACCACTCTTCGTCAAATACGCGTACATCATACTCTTCTTTTCTCCAGTCACTCAGCTCAATACAATCGCAAAGCATGTGAATCACATTCTCATCCACGCACCCACACATCGGACAGAAGTAAGGACCGAACTTCTGCTTACAGTTACCAATATAACGTCTTCTACCCCCAATTGGTAGACAATCTGCCAACAGTTCAATAATTATCTTTAACTCATCCCGTCTAAGACCCGCTTTAAACATTATTTACGCTAACTGCCCTCACAAGTACCATATGAGCTATCAGCTCTTGTTCAACTTGTCGAGCCTCAGCCGTGACTATGACTATGAGCAGCGTTGCCACTGGTCGCAGATATCTGAGATTTTTCGCTGGTTTTTGACTACTTCGGCAAAGTAAAGCAGAATTTTGCGACCGGTTAGACCATCCATAATGGGAATACTCTTGTTCCTCCCAAAGTTCACTGGCTTGCATCGGTGCAAGGGTATCCACTCAATGCAAGGGTATCCAACCTTAGTTTTCATCAGATCTATTTACGTTGATTAAATTGGGTATAATTACCTCTTGTTTGCTTTAATAACGCCAAATTTGGAGTCATTTGATGATAATTATTTGCCATGTGCTTCCGGGATTATCTGAATTGAGCGCTTAGATTTTCAACCACGTGTCACTTCCTTGTTATAGAGTTTATCATAAAGATAGAAGCACTGAACCAGTAAGTTTTCACTCCCAAGATTAAAGGACCTATTATACCGTGTCTATTCTGCCAACGCCACCTACTTCCGTAATTGCATTCATCAATCCTTTGACCCGAAGACCCAAATTTCATATGTTACATTCTAAACCCACCTGCTACGATTCGTTATTCTCCGTACGCTTTATGCCCCCGAAGAGTGTTCGCGTGTCATGATATTGATGCGTAAAACCGGTTATCTGAATCTTGCCGAGTTTTTGCTAGAAGTCAATGGGCCTGGAAAAAGGCTTAAAACAGCCAAAGCCGTTGATAATTTGTTAAAAGCAGAGCCTAGTTTTACAGTATTCAAATAGTTTTGAATATTGGAATATAAACAGTAAATAGTGCGAGGCGAGCTTAAATTTTTTGTAGAAAGATCTCGCTTTTTCCGTTCTCATACATACAACTCTTACTAGAAATTATCATTTCACGATGAAATGGCGCAGGAATATCTTTCCTTGAAAAGACCATTACTTGCCATGTGAAATTAGCGATTATCTTGTTAGCGCTTTTCGACTCTATCCAACCTTCCCGCTCTCCGACGCGTAAGGCTTGACGCAAAATATTTGAAAATCGCGCCGTGGTTAAAAAGTGGGAAAACCAAGCAAAAGAGTAGAAGTCCAAAATAGAAGAGATACCTGATGGCCTACCATGCCTTCCAAAATGAACAAGACCAAAGGTTTCGATGGGATCCCAAAAATTTAATATTTGATCCAGACAACTAGGTCTTGTCTTCGCCAGATCCAGTCTTCTCCAGGCTAATCATCTGAGAAAACCAAGTTCAGATATACCTGTATAAGCCATATCTATTTTGACGATACTGATCGAAACTTCCTGCGTTACTTCTGCCAAATTTCCGGTTTCGGCCGAATTCCGAGCGAACTACTCGCCCAGCAAAAAAAAAAGATAGTTCAGAATACGAATTCAGCGTATCTCCTTATCCCTGTAAAGAACATCTGATCAACTTCAAATAAAACTTCAACTTCTAAAAAAAATCCGGTTTCAACCGGATTCCAGACGACCTATATGTCCGGGTAAAAAATGGTTGTCACATACAGATTCAGCGTCTTTTCTTACCCTCAAATCTATCACCTAATCAACTTCAAATTAAAATTTTGCTTTTAACAAATTTTCCGGTTTTGGCCGGATTCCTGACGAACTACTTATCCGGCGAGAAAATGGTTTTCACCATCGTTCAGCATGTCCTCTTACCCCCAAATCGGACATCTAATCAACTTCAAATGAAAATTTGTTTTTAATATATTTCCGGTTTTCACCGGATTCCGGGCGAACTACTTGTCCGGCAAGAAAATGGTTTTCACCATCGTATTCAGCGTGTCTTCTTACCTCTTAGTCAAACATCTAATCAATAAAACTTTTACTTTTAACAAACTTCCCTAAACTTTACGTTTTGGGATCCCAAAAACAACATTTGAAGCTTCACTCTTTCACATATGCGTGAGTTTACGTTGCGTGATTTTCAAAAAGTGCTAAAAAGCCATAGGACTGGTTGACCGAAACAATCGCCCAAGGCGAGGAATTCTAAAGGGATCATTTAAGCCGTGGGACAAAATAACCAGAAAAAAGACAAAACTTAAAAGGTTGTCATTTGCGCCTTTCTCTATATTTTGTTTCTGCAGATATAGTTATTAACACATATTTACTGGTATTATTACGCTTTGTATTTTTAGGCCTGATGCTCATCTACTTTCCAATGGCAGCCACCGGCTATTTTGTCTATGGTTTCCAAGTTGATTCCAACATCTTGAACAACATAACGCCTGGACCAATTGCAATCGCAGCCCAAGTTCTAATTGGTCTGCACGTGTTCTCTGCATTCATTATCATTTTCAATCCAGTGACCCAAGAAGTTGAAAAAGCACTAAAAGTACCGGAAAGTAAGTTCCCTTTTAATACAATTCATTTTTAGTTCAGTGCTCGAAGCGGATTAGTTTCACATTACCTCATTATTAACACTAGTAACAGAGATGGTAGAATATGGTATATAAGGTAATATATTATGCAGGACGCAATAGCGTCTAATTTCTACTCCAAAGACAATGTAAAACTTCTATTGCAGATTGCAGATCTTTTTACTTATCAGCTTGTGGATCTACTTTGCTACATTATCTCGCCATATAGATTATTTATCTATATGATGGGTCATAGCGAGAAAAAATACATAATAAACCTAATAAAAAACAACACCCGCAAAGTCTACCATTATATTAAAACACTATCTTTCGTATATTCATACAATGTATAATAACGGAAACTAGTATAGTAGTAGCCCAAGGAGTATTTAATTATCTGTCCTCCCTCCCCTGCCCCCAAAAAAACGCTCCTGATGCCCCAGAGCCTGCTTGAGAAACCCCCTGGGCCGTTTGGTTTGTTCGTGGCCTAATTAAATCGGAGAAACGTAGGCCGATCCAATAAAGCCTCTGACTGAATATGTTCAAGGGTCGTCCTTTCTGCTTCCTGGAGTTCCGATGGGGACAAAAATGTTATCATGCTAAGCCACAGGTCATTAGATCTGTTTGCGCTCGGCGTCAGAAGTTCCCACTCTTTCTGTGACAAGAAACCTGGAACGGAAAAGCAGTAGAAATAATCTCTAGGGAAAGTGTAAATACTAACAGGTCCCATGCCCCAATTAGGAATCCCTGACGCACCCGAGGCCAAGGTCGTAGAAGATTCGAACAAGGACAAATATTTCACGCTCGGGGCAATCTCTAATTAAAGATCCCAGCAGCGTCCCTGAAAAGGATGAGACAGGTTAAAGTCCGGACGAAAAACTGGATAAACCAGTTCTTGTACAGTCTTAAAGCGCAAGTCACAGTAGACACATTTCCTTTTTAGTGAAGTGTTCATTTATGAACAGTCCACTGTTGTGTCCGCTGTTACCGGTTTTCGGTTTACACTGGGTTTTTTTTTTTTTAGGAGTTCATAACTCGTGAACCATTACAGGTATTAAGTTGAACCTTGGTATACATATTGGCACTGGGGTCTAGTTGGGCCTTTTGGGGGACCCACCCATCACTCCCATCCGGTTCAGGGGCAGTTGGGCCCAGATTGCCCAGTGAAAAATGTTCCTTTCATGTTCGTGTTTCAAACTAGCTTCGTTCAAAACTTGTTTGGGTATTGGGGATGTGTGACGTCATGAGTTATGGCTTCTTGGCGTCAGGATGGAACGCATTTTCTGTTTTCGGCAAAATGTCGTGCCACCGACTGATCCAGCCAATCATGTCACAGTGATTCGTAGTTACCACGCCTTACTACACTCCCGAGCGTGGTAAGCAAATAGTTACTATTAGTTACTATTTCGAGAAGGTTGGAACGGTTAGCGTAGTAATTTTTCACGAGATTGGAACGAAAATAGTAACTAATAGTTACTATTGTTAGAAGGGTGGTACACGCTCTTTGTAGTGGTAATTATTTCAAGCATAGGGGGACAGGCGCAGAGGTACCACAAATCCGAAAGAATCCATTCAGTCGATGAAATCGGTTATCTGTTGATAGCGGACAAACGGAATAACGGATTAAGGAATTTTTTGCGGGTTTTCAGGCCTATTAAAGTGAATAAGTAATGTGTAACTAGAATGTCGGATCTCAGCCCTATTCGGTTAACCTTTAAGCTTTTTGACATAAACTATCTATCTTGTCGGCCACCGTCAACACCAGACAAGATTGCAGCATAAAACATTCTTCTCCCAAATAACAACCATTTGCAAGCAAGAACAGAAATAAAACTGAAAAGGTCTTACATGCTAAGATTCAAACCCAATGATATTATTATTAATTATTCAATAATAGTGGCGGTTTTGATCGCCGATGCAATTTCACCAGTGGACGAAGCGAGTTTGCCGATTCGTGCTTATTACTGTTTTCGATTGCCGTCATATGAAATCCCAACGTCTACGGCAAACGGCGAGTCCTCGGCCGATCGGCGATGCACAGGAATTTCGGCGATAAACGTTAGCCGATCAGAACAAAAACAGAAACTAAAATAAACAGCTACGGCAATCGGCTTCCGGCGAAAGTCAAAACGCCAAAAAGTCAAACTGCTACGCTATCGCCGAACTAACCGGCGATCAAAAACGCCACTAATGATTCATTGTGCTCATGGAAGTAAATTATCAGTCCCAGCGTCGGTGAGAAGAGGGGTTATCCACTTGCAAGTAGCAACCGGAAGGAAGTCAATGCGGTTTTCTTTTAGTGTTTATTCCACTAATGTGGAAGGAAAATGTTACTGTATCATGAAATACAGTAGAGTTATTCTTATTTGAACAGTTACTTAAATGTGAACAGTGCAGTTTTGGGCTAAATGGTAGCATGAGGATCCAAAATACCTATTCAGGTGAGAGGCACCTAGTTTGGCTAACTGATTGTCGACTTTAAGTCAGCAACTGCAAGAAAATGGCAAAGCTTAAAGTCAATCAGCTTTCAAATAAGCATACCTCTACTGTACTGAAAGAAATTGGTTATCAGTAGAAACAGCGTAAATTGAAGCCCTCTTTAATTTTATTCTTTTTGCAGGTTTCACCTGGAAAAGAGTTGCCACTCGAACATCTTTAATGATTTTGGCTCTTTTTATTGCTGAGACTGTTCCCAAGTTCGGAAAGATTTTGGATCTAGTTGGAGGATCCACAATTAGCTTGCTGACGTTCATTCTGCCACCTCTGTTTTACATGAAGATCGTTGATCAGAAGAGACCGGACTGGAGGGAAAGGTAACTTTTTTGCTGCCTATAACAGATTTACACCTCAGAACGATCGAAACTGAGCTAAAATAAGGATCAAGTTATGATTCAGTCTTGAAAAAAAAGGTACAGTTCGTCGTAGGATATGGAAGACGTCTAGCAACTCATCCCTTTCAGATGAATACTGAAGATTAAGTAGCACTTAAAAACATTCTGGGAAGTACTTACAATTTTTGCTTCAAACGAAGGTTCAGGTTTTCAGACCAATGCGGTATCCAGTTACGATGGGCTTTTTGTACGATACAGAATGATGTTCGGCAGGCCCGTATCCAGGAATTTATTTCGGGGGGGAGGGGTTGCCCACGGAATTTATTTCGGGGGGGCATTGCCCACGGAATTTATTTCGGGGGGGCATTGCCCACGGTTCGGACCAAAAAGTACAAAAAAGACATGGATCAGAGGTTAAAGCCTACAAAAAACTATTACTTTTGTGGGTTTCGGGGGGGGGGGTCGAACCCCCTAACCCCCCCCCCCCTGGATACGGCCTTGATGTTCGGTTACCAGCTAACCCAGGTCGTTTCGATGGATGTCACACTTGTTTCTATGTTTCCCGTACACATTAATTCCCGACCTTTCAGATGAATACCGATGTTTAAGTATCACTTGGAAACATTCTAATATTTACTATTTCAAGCGAGTATAGCCTACAGGAAAAACTAGGACGGGGATCCCTGCTCCGATGGTTTTCTTGTTCCTTAAGCCAGGAGCTTAAGACTTTGACAATGAAAGGGCAGTAGCACTGTTTCAGCAACGTTATCCTCATTGACGAACCAGGCTTCGATTAGTAGAGCTTGCCTAATACTGGTACCTAAAACGAACAAGGCTCGTAGTTTTTTAGCCAAAATGCGGTATCCAGGGAAAGATGGGCTGTTTAGTAACATGCAGGGTGATGTACCACATGTTTCTATGTTTCTCGTGTACAGACAGTTCTAACAGAACACTCACAAACTACAAGCTGTCAGGAGTTTCATAGCAGGTAACACTTGGGATGTTATCTGTTATGATTTCACAAACGTTATAAATTAACCTTTATGCATAATAAACATTGCCAGGAAGAGCTGACAAACCGCAGAAAAAGTATCCGCTGACTTTTCCTTTGTCATGATGACAAACAACAGCAGATGTTTTTTTCTGGCGGTGTTTCGGTTCTTCTTGTAAACTTTACGTGTTCATTCGTAATGTTTGAAAAACTTAACAGCTAACATCATAAGTGTTATCTGTTGTAACCGTGCATCCTTGTGTGATCTGTTATGAAACTTCTGATAGTTTATTTATTTATTCATTTGTTTCCCTCAAAACTGAGGAGTACAATATATAAATTGTAAAACAAAACCATTCCTAAATCAACTATAATCCTTTCAGTAAAATGCTGTGAAATACTGTAAAAAAACAACAAATTATTTCAACAACTAACTTACAATTACTTACGTATCACATTAATCACTTGTTAAAGAATGGGTACAGTGTATTCGGGTACAGTGGGTACATGGGTACAGTGTAGACGTCAATTCCTTTTATGACCACGGACTTACATGATTTGAGGGCTCCTGGAATTAAGCTGTGTCTGGTTCTTAATCCAGTTTCATCAGTTTAGCCGGTTTCATTCACTACCATCTTTCATTTACAGGAGAATTTCACTGGTGGAGAGAGTCATCTGCTGGATGATGATTGCAGTTGGGACACTAGGTGGCATTGCCTCCACCGTCAGTGCAGTAATGTCCATAGCACAAGATAGTCAGATGGACTTACCGTGCTATGTACAAGCTTTCATGGGTGAAGCTGCTAATTCAACAAGTGTTTAACTGGTGACTGAGAGAGAGATAGAGAATTTTATTGACTAAGCAGAATGAACACATGGGAACCGGGTGAAGAGCTTTCACCTGTCCTAAGCGGGCGGCCCCACATTAAAGAGTCGTAATACAAGAATTTCTTGTATTATGAATGGTCAGCTTGGCTTTGAACTTCGTATAAAGAGTCGTAAGCTGCTACACTTCTTTAGCAAGACAAACAGGAAACAAACAAAAAAAAGAACGCTAGGGAAAACACCAACAAAAAACCGGTGAGCTGAGTAACACACATTGAACAAAGAATCCGATATATGTAACTGTACGATCAGTGCAAGAAATAGTTTTAAGTCTTGAAGTAGTTCCAGCAGAATAAGATGATATCTGTTCGCTCTGATCGGAACTTTCACTTGGTTCATAGGTAACATCTTTTTGATTCTCCATAAATACAAAAATACAAAATTCGGAGACTACTGACCGTTACGAGAAATGATCTTTTCAGAATAAAATAGTTCGAAAATACCAGTATTGAAACAAAAAGCAAAAAGTTAGCGTGACCTTCACAGCGATAAATAAATTGTTACTAGTATGAGCTTTGCTTTTTACAAAACAGACTGCTGACCCACACCAAAATCGGGACGTGGCCAAGACATAAAGCGTTATCTCCGACAATCCAGATTATGAAAAATCGTTTTCTCTGACAATCTGGATTCGTCCTTGGATCGTCGATTCGGGAATCTTGCAATGGAGCAAGATCGTCGGATTGTCGTTTTGTAATCTGAGATTGTCGATTCGCCGTTTTCTCTGATGAATCAGCTATCTAGGGTTATAATCCGGGATTGTCGCGGAAAACTCTTATAGTTGATGTCTGTCTTGCTTCCAGAGGCCCATAACCTAATGTGTTCAATTTGTGTGACAGAAGTGTTCTAGGCGAAGCTGACAGGGCGTGCTCCTCGAAAGAGCCGAAATGTTACCGAAGTTTGCATAGCCCTACCAACAGGTGAAATAGAAGTTCGGAATTGACCAATCATAGATAACTACGATATACTTTTTATTCACTCCAGGCTCTAAATAGATGGTTTAAAGAGTGTATCCCTGCTTTTAAGTCTATATACCTATTAACGTATTTACGTGTGTTTTTGATTTGACTTTGTGACGACCATTTAATTACGGTAGAAATGTTTCTATAAGCTGGACGATTTGAAATTGACTGTTTTGTTTTGAGTGAAAATTCTTTGAGTGGCTATGCAGGACGTCTTTACTTTGTTCGATCGCTGCCAAAAGTATGTGGATTGAATCGGTTTCGCAATGAAAGATACGTGAACAAATTTCTACTGCTCAAGAGATTTCTACTGTAACACCACTCTCCGTCCTTTAATGCTTTGAGGCCTTACTACTGTCCACTTCTACCACACTAGTATGCATTTATGAATTTAATGAATTGAATTTAATCCCAAAAAAGCCCAAGGGCCATGTTGTATCTAGTATACTGTGAAGGCGTGACCTACGTAACTGGTATAGTCTCCTCGGAAGTTGGTTTATTGACTAACTCGACAACAAAATGAATGATATTTATATACAAGACGATGAATGGAACTGGAATAAGTGACGTACCGTCACACTACCCCCCCCTTACATTGTCCCCCCCGGACACATGATTGCACTAAAAATTCACGTCTCCTTGTAGTCCCGGCCAGTAGATGTTTTCTTAGACGACAGACTGTGACTGCATCGGTTGCTCGAGGGGCGTCGCCGCTGCGTAGACTTCGATGTGCACGATCCGATGAATACATCTATGACGTGTGTTCCTTCGCCGATTCTAGTTTGGCTCTCAAGGAAGACTAAGGCGCTTCTCGCCCTTATGTCTTCGTCTTGCCCTGAAATTTTACATTTTTACACTATGTACAGCAGACTTTCTTCTTCTCTGACGAAAGCCTACTTCGGATTTTCTTTCAAGTCGGACCTTATTCGGAAATCGAAACTTCAAAGTATATCAGGCTGTCTCAGGTGGGCGACGTGAGCATACTGACCGTGGTTCGCTATCAAAGTATGCCCCTTCTTACTTTCCCGCCCCCTCCTGGATCGTCCGTCAATCGTAGGAATTTCGTTCCCGGATCTCTAAGGCTCTCTCTACGAATCTCTCGTCGGTAAAGTTGCTGGAGGATATCTTCCGACATCTTATTTTTCCCCAAATGTCTACTTAGCGGGTTGCAATGTGCAAATCGGAAGACTCTCTTCGCATTTCTGATAAGCAGGACTGGCTGGAATCTACCAGAAATTTCCCGACTCTTTCTGAAGATAGGTAAAAGGTCATTATCCGAAAATGAACGTACCTCTTGTTTCTCTTTTTCAAGGAGCATTGTCCTTTCAAATGGTCTCAGCGACGTAACTGCCCTCTGCTTAGCAGTTAGATCCTCTTGATCCACTGCTGCTACTGCGGCTGCAGGTGAAGACGCGCTTTCCTCGACTCCTCTCTTTGCAGAAAACTGCTTCGAATCCGAACAAACGCAGTCTATCTGAAAAAAATCAAGTTGCAATTCTTTCTTTCCAGTTAGATTTTTTCCTATACTGGTTACACTACTGCCGCTATCGATCAGCTCATTGGGAGGCTTTTCATTTAGTGTTACGGTGGAGCTTGGCACTGATGGCCTACATGCCTGCTGTACGATGACATCTGGTGATGCTTGCGCTACCTCACGTACTACAGCAGTTAACACATTTTCAGAAATTCTGTTCAATCGCTTGGATGGCCCAGCTGGCACTATTTCGGAATTCTTCTCTTGGACTTTTTCGCAGTCTCTATCAAAGTGACCTAAATTTCCACTTGAGCTACTAGTAATTTCTTTGATTTGCTTACTTTGGCATTTGTTGCTCCTTACAGACTCTGTCTCGGACACCTCCGTTCTTTGAGCCTCCATGAAACTATCAGGGACCCGAACTTCTTCATCCACCGACTTTTGGCTCTTCTCTCGGGGATCGGTTGAAAGACCTGAAAAATCGAGACTTTTATCGTACTTGCCCAGTACAAAGGACTCGACAATTTCTCTCAATTCTACTGTGTGTCTTATCTCGTCTCGTCTTCTTTGTTCATGCATTAATTTGATCATGTTTTTGAACTCTGAAAGTAATTCGCGCAAATCAGACGGATCTGAAATACTACCGTCCTTGTTTCCGGAACCTACTCCCGTCATCACTGAGTCGAATAGAGAGTTGTCTCGGGAGTGTTGAACAAACTCGGCCTGGTACGATCGTCCTACTTGAACCAGTTGCTGGTGTACAACCCCTTCTCTCTTGCTCCTTGTAACTCTCTGTTCGCTCTCCACTTTTCTTTAGTAACAGGAATCCGCGAGAACAGCCTTTTTTACTTTTTGCTGATTTCCTTTAACCTGTACGGTACTAAATAAACTTCGTATTTACAGTTTGGATGTCTCTTGCGCCTATAGGTTCTTACCGCAATCCACCCTATGGTCTATAGCGCTCACCCTTGAGCCTATAGATTCTCTCTCGTGGGGATTCGTTTTCGAACCGATACCGCTCAACTTTATTCTGACTGTAAAACCGTTCTTTAGTAACAGGAATCCGCGAAAACAGCCTTTTTACTTTTTGCTGATCCGCTTTATCCTGTACGGTACTAAAGAAATGCCGTGTTCAGTTCCGAATTTCTCTTGCGCCTATAGGTTCTTACCGCAATCCACCCTGTGGTCTATAGCGCTCACCCTTGAGCCTATAGATTCTTTCTTATGGGGATTCGTTCTCGAACCTATATCGCTCCACTTTATTCGAACTGTAAAACGTTCTTCTCTTAAAGCTTAGGATCTCTTTTCGAATATGTAAACGCTGTTACTGGATATTTCTATCCTCAGTGCGCTTACCCTATTCCTTATCCTAAACTTCAAGATAATCGCAGTGTCGAATAAATGCACAAAACACGATAATTGTACATACCTTTTCTTTCGCTCACTGTATTCACTTCAGTGTTCACCCTTCCAACTCTCGGAATGAACTAAACTGATAAATGAATTTCACCGCTGATCACCAGTGTGAAGGCGTGACCTACGTAACTGGTATAGTCTCCTCGGAAGTTGGTTTATTGACTAACTCGACAACAAAATGAATGATATTTATATACAAGACGATGAATGGAACTGGAATAAGTGACGTACCGTCACATATACCTCTGCTCGTAGTTCTATCATAGCTCTCGATTAATCTTGTTCAAAACACAGCCACAATTTTTTTTTATCTACCAGCTTTTGTTTGTACTTTTTTGGTGACCTTTTTACTTCTCTGTTTTAACTGTGTCTCCACTTTCTGAAGTAAGTATAAGATGGGGGGGGGTCTACTATCATGAGTGCCCCCAATCTAGCGTCTGTTTGTGCGAATGATGCGCAGAAGTAGCACTAGCTCGCTCAAACCTGTAGTTTGCCTATCAGTTAGTCGCACCAAACTTTGTAAAGGATCAAGGTTCTATTGCAATTCTAGTACAAACTCTCGCGTGGCAGTTCTAAAGTTTTCTTCATTTTACCTATAATTTTCTGATCGGAGTATTCTAACGGAAAATGTATAATCTAACCATTTAGAATTTGTATTCTTTAGTTCATGCTCGTGCTACAGACTAAAGTGAGACAGCCTTTATACTGCAGCTATATCTGATATTTACTAAAGATATCAGTTTGTAAATAGTCACGAAACTAATACATACGTTGATGTATGTTAAGATGCCGTCTTGGATTGAGGCTTATATACCGCCATCGTGTGTCGATTTTATAGACACCTAGTGCTAAATGTTGTAGACGTAGTTCGTGCAAAACAGTTAAGAGGGCAGTTACGGTCTGGAGGAATTTAAACTGTTCTCTGTTGATGTTCTTGGTTTATAATAAAGGACTTCAATTATTAGCTGGCAGACTTGAGGTACAGCAGAAATGATGGTGGCAATAGCACCTATTAGCACCCAATGATGGAATGGCGACCATGTGCATGTGGGCCAAAAATGTGTTCAAGCTTTGAACAAGAGGAATGCAAAGGGTGATTGAGCAAACGGAAGAGTAGCCTATGAGATAAAAACAATAGTTGCGTTTTTGCAGATACCGTGCTATCTGTTACCACGGTAACTGGATCTGCGAGAAGTCGTTTTTGCAGTTATCGTGGTATCTGATACCACGGTTGAAAAAACGACAATTACGTCATCCCAAAAGAAAAATTGATATCCAGTCACACCACTAAGTTCCAAACTTCTTTCTTACCAATTTGACAAAATCCTATGTTTTGTTGATGAAAGTGAGATGACTTTTTCTAGATACCACGATCAGTTACCACGGTCGGACCGTGGTATCCGAATATCAAATACTACGATAACTGGTCAGATACCACGGTAACTGCCAAAACTCCTTTTGACCGTGGTATCAGATACCACAGTAACTGCGAAAACGACTTTAGACCATAGTATCAGATACCATGCTGTCTGCAAAAACGCAACTAATGTTGGCATGTTGGTACTAATGCCTGTGTGCAAACGACAAACATGGTTGACTTCTATCCATGCGATTTGAAGATTCGAAAGAAAAGAAGCTTTAGTTGGCAGAGGCGTAACTAGCCAAAATGTTTGGGGGGGACGAGGTATTTACCGACTGGCTGGTCATTTTTACCGACTATTTTTGCGGATAAAAACGACTCTTATTGAGAGAAAAACGACGGTGTTGACGAAAATCGGCTGATTTTAAGACGAGACAACTATTTTTAAGAAAAAATCGACTATTTTTAAGAAAAACCGACTGTTTTTTATTGTTTTTAAGAAAAAACGACTATTTCAAAGATTGGGCGGGGGGCGTCCCCCCCTCAGTAGTGACGCCTCTGTTAGCTGGTCCCAGGAATGGAGAGAGGTCCTAGGTGGGGTAAAATTTGACTGAATATTAAGACACTGAAAGGGTTGTATACAAAACCAAACATAAATAGGCACTAAATTATTTTTGTCACGAACAGTTCCAAGAACAGTTCAGTGCCGCTGTAACGCTCCGTGTTACATTTAAGCAGCTCTAAGCCTGCCCATCGGCGAGTTTCGAATTGGTAGGATTTCTTCGGAGCGTGGTGGAAGCAGGGCGAGGAATCGGGTTGACCTTGATAAACTTTCACCAAACTTGTTAAAGTCCATATAGAAAAAAAAAATAGCGTTTACCTGAATGACATGTTTTCGGTATCGAAATTCCGCATAGAGTTTTGATTTAGTTAGATTTCTTACTTCACAAAAAAAAAAAAATTCATCTAGAGTAAAATTTTGGGACCAGAAATCTAACTAAATCAAATTTTGTTACCAGAAATCTAACTAATAAAACTCTATCTGTGGAAATATGAGACCGCAAACATGTCATCCAGATGATGGTATCTACAGCTTTTTTTTTTACTTCATTGACCTTCTCTGCACCAACCATATCGTCTGGTAGGCAGTTCCACGAGACGGTCACTCTGTTCACAAATGCTCAACGGCAGACACCCTTGTCAAAGCTTGAATCAACAATTCTGAAAAGGTGGCCCCTTAGCTACTTATTTTCGTTGAACACGACGAATTTCTCAGCCAGAAGGTTGTCGTCGGCGCCATGGCACAACTTGTACATCTCAATCATTACCCCCGGTGAAATCTATAGGCCAATGTGGGAATTCGAAGTCGACGCAGTCTCTTCAGATTCTTAAGAGAAACGGGAAGCTTTGTGATTCGTCGCTGCACATTCTCCAGAGCATCCAGGTTCATATTGAGAAATGACCTTGGAGGACACGGGCCCTAGTCTAGAATATTGGTCGCACTAACAATTTGTAGAGAAGGCCTAGCATTGTTTCATCTTCGAAGCGACCGTGTCTAGGCAAAACGCCCTATCTCGAAAATCGTAGTTTCGAGAAAAATGACTTCAAAGATTTGAAATCGTTTTTCTGTGGCAGCTTTTTTTCTAAGAAAATTTATGGGGTTTTGATTAATTCTGTCTGATCAGTATATTCACCTCCAGTGCACAGTCAAGTCCTAAATGATCAATTCTGAGTATTCCTCTAGCTAGAACTA
Source organism: Branchinecta lindahli (assembly GCA_023053555.1). NCBI lineage: Eukaryota > Metazoa > Arthropoda > Branchiopoda > Anostraca > Branchinectidae > Branchinecta > Branchinecta lindahli. The sequence continues at coordinate 19,768,118 of JAKZAO010000010.1, read as the reverse complement.
GTTTTCTACACTTAGGGCATTCTGTTTTTTGTAAAATTCACGGTAATTATCTTGAGTTATCTTGAGTATCTTGAGTTAGGCTCCACTGAAAAAATGACATATTCGCCAAAATGCGCCCTAAGTACAGATAGAGCGTTTTACTATGACGATATTGTTCACTTCATAAATGGATGTTCTGCCTTATCTCAAAATAGGTCGTTTTACCTTGAACTTAACTTTTTCTTTCTAACCGTCATACCGCCTTAAGTTGACTTAGGTCATGACAGTTGTAATTTTATTTTGAAGTAGCTTAAACAAGTGGATACAAATTAAACGAACAATATAAAAAGAAGATAAGTAAATGCCGCAATTTGCGCAATTGTTAAAATAGAGTATTTTATTTTTAGGTCATTTATTGGGTGGTTTGGGAGGTTGGAATGATAATTTAGTAAAATGGTGAAGAGCCGTAAAAAAAAAAGATTTTAATTTTATTTTTGGTAATTTTGGTCACGGTGGAAGGGGTGCCCTATGCTGGAAGGGCACCCTGTGATACCGGTTGAGCCATTATTTTAATGTGAATGTTATAGTTTGTTTGTAAGATAGCCTACGGCTCTTTTTGAGTTTAATAGTTATAACTGCCCAAATAAAATTAAAAGAATGATAATTATTTAAGCAGCAAATAAGTAATAATTTGAATTTAGTGTAAGAGTAAAGTGTAGGTGACGTATAAAGATAAGAAAGTTGAGTTGTAATAATAAAGAAAGTTGCGTCACTGAGAGGAGTGGAGGTGGGGATAAAAAAAAAAAAAAAAAAAAAAAATGCCGCAATTCCACTGCTAATCTCTTCTATCGTCTCCCGCAGAAGGATGTATCGTCTTCACGGTTGATTTCAAGGTTACCAACATTTTCGGTCACTACTAGTGACTCGTAAAATTGGCGGATGGTCCTCTTCTGTGGCATAGATTTAAGTAGAGTCTCCAAGTCTTTCTTCTTTTCCAGTGAGATTCCACGAGGAGAACTCTGGAACCGGAACGTATTAAACCCCTTCTTGATAATCCTATGAGTTTTTATGGTATTTTTTTTTCCGAATATGTTGCATTCTTAGAACTCGGCATCGGTGTAAGACCGTTTCCCAAAATTTTACATGGAATCCCTCAGCACTTCTAAAACCTTAATCTCAGAAATTCCCTTATTATTAAAGGACCCCTCTTGCTTATCCTGCCTTTTATAATATACCTAGCTCCCTTGTGGAAGCAGAAGCTACTAAAATCCCTACCTTTCTCCATTGTTTCGTTTTGTGACTACGGAGTTTTAGCGCTTTTTCGGCTCTGCCGAGTTTTGCTCGTCACACAACGCAAAGTTTGCCAGAATCTTCAATGTCAACTGAAAACTCTTTCATATTTAAGGTTATGATAAACTTTTGTTTTTGACTTCTTTTGTTTGCTTAGTTTTCCAACTTTTTAACCACAGCGCGCTCAGTTTTCAAACGTTTTGCGCCCAGCCGCCGCGTCGGAGAGCAGGAAGGCTGGATAGAGTCGACAAGCTCTAACAAGAAAATCGCTAATTTCAGGTGGAAAGTAATGGTGTTTTCGAAAATCGTTTTTCCTGGTCCGTTTCATAGGGAAAAGATTATTTCTAGTAAGAGTTGTGCTTTAAGAGACGGTTTTCCTAGTTTCGAAAACTCGTAAAACTGGTTGAATTTCAAGACGTTTGTGGAGGTGAACTTCCGAGACTTTTCAATGATTTGAACATATTGGTCGAGATCGTAGATACTCTCTATTTTGTTCATCGCCTTCGTGATACAAGCATGAACGTTATGAGCGTTTTATTTTGGACTACTTCAGCTTCCAGAATTTCCGTTCACTCGGTACCAGAATTCACGGCTAACTGCCCTATCTTTGACTCCAACACCGCCCTATCTAATTCCTTCAGCCTCCAAATTCACGGCAAAACGCCTTATCTTAACTTGGGGCAGCAAACAGAGAATGATTATTCGCAGTAAAGTGAACTAAGTTGAGATAGGGCGTTTTGCCTTGAACACTGTAAAATCCTTGAAGAGTTAGGGCGCTTCTGCCACATGACATTTTTGTCATTTAAAGCGGGAGCTCTACCATTTCAACAGAAAGTGATAGAGGAGGCCATCTAGTGTCAAAATCCGTCATTCACGCCAAACCACCCTATCTCAACTTAGGGCGTTTTGCCGAAACACGGTCGGAAGGTGAAGTTGCGCCGAAAGAGTCCTCCAACTCGGGATGCCCTTTGAATTGCGCTTTGGTAATGGTTCTAGTAACTCAGGTCACTATCGATGATGATACGAAGGTCTGTTTCAGCGGAACTCTTTGTTAGCTGAAAACTGTCTATTGTGTAGGAGGCTGGGAAAGACTAGATTAGAGAAAAACCCTGGATGTGCTTGTACTTATCCGATCGTCAGCTTTTCCTTGACACAGTCCTACCCTCTCTTGTGGTCCAACATATCAATACGAGCGACGATTTCAGGCCCGAACTTCCTTTAACTGGCCTGCAGAGAAACTAATTTTGAGCAAGACCAGAAATAAAAATGAAACGACGCATTAAAAATGTTTTCAAGGACGAACTTGCTACATTTTGACGTTTCGAATTACAGATAGTACGTTGCTATTTATTCAATGATTATCGTTATATTTATGAAAGGAATTTTAATACCGGCATCGTCAAACCGCGCCCGGGTTATCCACTTAAGAGTAGCAACCTGAAGGGATTGGATGTACGTGCTTTTTTTCAGGTGTTTTGGCACTTTCACGGAGGAAAAGGTTGCTGGGATCACAACCTACATAAATGACTGAATTAACGGAATTTTGTATACTCACTACCCATGTATGATATACGTAAGGGATTTTGCTTTAAATTGTTTCGGTGTGGGCTACGTATAGGCCTATGTAATGTATAGTACTGACTTGCACTTGTAACGGGACCAGACGATTGCCGCCTCACCTGGCGTGAACCCTGGTTTCCCAGATGTTCTCTGACTTGCGCCAGCTCCAGGGTGAATATAGCCAGCAGTAATCCCATCTTCTGCCGAAGTGGCGGAAACCACCTACAGGATCACTGCCCTTTTTGACGGTCGTCAATCAATCCTTAAGTTGACCGCCCCGTCTCCTTCGCCAGGAGTTCTTCTAGGAGAACTTGTTTGACTAGGCGGTCCATTTCATTCGTCGCACGGTCATTCGTCACACGCAGGACGTGACAACAGTCATGGACACTAGCTCAATTTTGGGGTACTGATACCCATATGAGGGGTACTACCAATTTGGGGAGTACTACCCAAATATGGGGGAGTACTCCCCACATGTGGGCTATCACTACCCCCTATATGGGGTACCAGCCTAACTTTCCACTAAGTTTCTCACTTTTGGCACTTGCCTTGGCTAAACGACAAGCAGCCGTGGTTCCTCACTTTCACAGGGTAATAGGTATGAATCTTACCTATCTGTTGGTATACTATTGTCCAGATTGTGACGTGGTTTTGGAAGACAGGGTCTTGGAAAAGAAAACATTTTTGAATGAAAACATTTTTGTTTTGGAAGTATTTTTTGTAGGTAGGTAGGTAGTTTATTTATAACAATTTTAACCAACTTCTAACAAACAACGCAAATGCCTCACGACATACTTAATTTATATTACTGTATATACAATACTGTATTTTAAGTATTTGAAGTATTTTTAATATTTTTGTTTTGGACATTTCGTGACAGGGTCTGCCTTTTTGGCAAAAGCTTCCAAAACCACGTCACAGTCTGGACAATAGTATACCAAAAGATAGGTAAGATTTATACCTATACCCTGTGAAAGTGAGGAACCACGGCTGATTCTCGTTTAGCCAAGGCAAGTGCCAAAAGTGAGAAACTTAGTGGAAAGTTAGGCTGGTACCCCATATAGGGGGTAGTGATACCCCACATGTGGGGAGTACTCCCCCATATTTGGGTAGTACTCCCCAAATTGGTAGTACCCCTCATATGGGGTATCAGTACCCCAAAATTGAGCTAGTGTCCATGACTGCGTGACAAAGCCAACATAGGCGACTGGTTTTGATGACAACTGTTATTTCTATATATGTACAGCGACGGCGGACTTCAGCGTTTGATATGTACAGTAGTGATGGTCATCTATATCTAGCGGTCGATTTGCACACTACTAGGAGATAATTTGCAAGATGGTGCTACGAAATTCCGACAGGGAACTCCGCATGGTTTTATCCGGCAATACTCCTTTCAATAACCAACACAGATCTAGTTTTTTTTCAAAATAGATACTCTATTCATCGGTTATTTGGCAGACGTTTACGATCTAGCTGATAAACGGCAATGTCTTTTGAATGTAGTGGAACAGACGCTCGTTAACAATGATTAGCAGAAGTTTGCTCTGTTTCCTGTTTGGGGACAATAGGTTTCGTCAGAACACCCGACAACCTGGTTATTAATATCACGCAATTGAGACTAAAGAAAGTCATGCAGATCTGAACAGCTGCTCTTGGCTAATCCCAAAAGAAATATACTTCTCTTTGTGGTTTTACTTGGCGCTTTCGGCTCAAGTGCCATTCATTATCGTCCGTAATCTCAGGTTTACTTTTCTACCTTCGAGCCTGAAGAGGACACTTGCCAAGAAGGGCCGAAGTATCGCTGTAAGAAAAGCAGCTCACGTATTTGCTTAACGCGGGACGCCTGGACAAACGCTCACTTCCTTCAAGTTGTGAATCACAAAGTCTCCAACTCTTTTGCTCATCGACTGTCCTCCTATTTCGTAGTCCTGCAAAGCAGGGATTCTGAAATTAATTTATTAGCACAAAATTCATCAGTGAGTTGTTAGTAATGGTATATTTCTGATTTCTTTATACTTCTTTGCTAACACTTTATATTACTTGTATTTTCGATGTCTTCTTACATTTCTTGCTTATAAAAGGCTGCTATTTAGGATGTACCAGTAGTCAGAGGCGTCACTACTAGGGGGAGGGGGGACGCCCCCCCAATGTTGTCGGCCAGTCGGTAAAAAAAAAGCCGAGTCGGTGCGAAGCACCGCGATTTTTAGTAAAAACAATCGATTTTTCTTAAAAATAGCCGTTTTTTCTTAAAATCATCCAATTTTCGTCAACATAGTCGTTTTTTTCTCAATAATAGTCGATTTCATCCGCAAAAACAGTCACTAAAAATGACCAGCCAATCGGTAAATACAGCTTGTCCCCCCCAAAACATTTTGACTAGTAAAACCTCCGGAAGTAGTAGTTTATTACAATGAAGTCTTGCGGCCATGGTGTAAAAGTAGGATGCCTGAAATTTTGTTTGGTCTTGGTGAAGGATCACAACAGAGATTCAGTGTCTGTGAACCGAACGGACGGTGAACCTGAAGATTTGATAGGACAATTAAAAGGACACCTGAATGAAGAGTACCAAGTATCATCCCTATCTGTATGACTTCCGTTAACATTGCCTGCAGAAAACCCAATCCAGATACGAAATAGTGTTTCCAAGCTATGATTTTTTCTCCATTTTGCATCTGTCCTTATTTCAGTACCGAACAATTTTAGAAATGAATAAATGTCTCCAATCAACCCTTCTTCTGGAGTATTTTTTAACCAGTTAAGCCTAAACGTATATCTAGAAGAAATTCCAGTACGATCCGGCCAGCGCTGTACAAGATTTGAATGAATTGCGCTTTTTGGAGTCTGCATGTGCAAACCTCCAGAAACGAACATCCCTATTTTGAAAACGTCACGCTCAGGAGAAGAATGCTCTCCGTGGCCATGTTTGTTAATGCATTCTCCATGATGTGTTCAAGTATGGTTTCATTGTTCAGGTGTCCTTTAAGACCAGGTTTTGATGTGGACTTAAAGCATAATCTCGCTGCAGATAGTGAGATGGATACATCCAGTGTATGCCTCTATCATCGAAACTATATATGAGGGTCGTGGATGCTAAAACTTAAAGGAACCGTGCTAGTAATCATACCCATTCTTTCTTTTTGACATCTCCCGTTTTGTCTTTTCATCACCAAATTCTCCTTTTCACTTATAATAACCTGAACCGCATCAGTCTTTCCTTTGCCGTACATATTTTTTAGCAAAATGGATTGTCCTGATCAGCAATAGTAGCCTACCCTTGCGATTTGAGATTCTGGAAGTGATTGCCACCGAAAGACCCAGGATTTTCTGAAGATAATCCCTCCTAAGAAACATACTATTAGAAACCAAGCCTTCTATGCCTTATATTTGGAAATGCTTCTTGTATCTTCTTTGTATTTTTCTTGTATTTTCTTTTTGTATATTATGTACCAGTGGCTTACGTGTGAAGATAAGCTGAACGCCAAGTAGAAATCAGTTGAAAGATACAAAAATGCTGTACGTACGTTCCTGTGTGCTTTAAGCATATAATAATGTTGTGGATAGTTACAACGATGAAGACATCTAGTATATCTACATAATGGGAGCGATCTTAATAGCTGACCAAGTAGAAATTACTCAAGAAATTAGCAGTTTCGGCTGAAAGCATTGCTGCATGACAACATTGAAACTTGGTCGCGACCAAGAGAGAGGTCAGAAAAATCACATTTCTTCTCTTGTTTAAATTTAGCGGTTATTGCCTTTTGCCGTTTTGCCAATTTGCCTTTTTAAACTTTAATCACTACCCGGCAACTGATACTAAATTAATACATCACTGTACATATTTATTACGGAAATGATGTGAGGGTCGTGGATGACAGTTCAGTGAATTTATGTAGTGCATCTACATAACGGGAGCAATCTTAATAGTTGACCACACTGTAAAAAAAAAAAAATCTTGCACGATTTGCTACTGGAATTATTCTTGTGTCTATTGAGATAAGATTAGTGTTGGGCGATATTCGATATCGATAACGATATATCGATATATCGGACCAAATATCGATATCGAATATCGAAACGTAAATATCGATATCGGAAACGATATTCGTATATTGATAATTCTTGTAAGAAATCCAAAATAATTTGAATTTCTACATCGGAAACTGGAGCAAAATGATTTCCATAATTCAGTTTTATTTATTTGAAGTTTGAGATGAAGAAAGATGCTTTCTCGCGACGATTTTGTTCTTAAATTTTGTCAAAACGAGACGTATACTAGAGAGAAACATGGTAACGAAATATCGATATCGATATATCGTTTATCGAATATCGAAAGCCAAAACATCGATATATCGATAAATCTGAATATCGCTAGATAAGATTATCGCCAATTCGAAGTAATCTTATCCCAGTAGAGGTAAGATAAATCCCAGTCAAATACAGCAGTTAACTTTAATCCTTACTCAGAGAAACTTTTTAGAGTGCAAGTATGAATTGCTCCCTTCCAGAAGCTTAGCACTTTTGGCTGAAAAGAATGCTGACAAGTATGACATTGTGGAGTCCATCTTTCCACTCACACGAACTGAACGAATCATTTAAATCCGATATTTCAGAAGGAATGAAACTCGACCTTGACCAGAGGTGAGGCCAGAAAATCATGTTTCTTCTCTTGTTGGTTCAGTTGTGGAGCGGGTAATGTCGGGGGGGGGGGGCGTCCATGTTCTCAACGTCCCTACTAGAGCTTAATGTGGACAAATTGGAAATCCACCAAGAGAGAACATTCACAAAAATTAGCTGGCTTTTCAGATACACTTTAAGCAGTGTCTGGCTGCTGATAACTAAATGCCATAGCCGATTTATGGGGTCACCACTTCGCATCGACTTTTTCCTCAGTCCCTTCTGAACTTGAGTGTGTTGTGCGAGATGCGCAAAATGCCATTGCTCTTGCTGACCTTGAGCAGCTAATTTCACATGAGGTTGTTTCTAAGGTGGTAGCTGGGCTTTCAGGTAGTAGGAGTGGGGGTCTCGATGGTTTAACTGCGAACCATCTGAAGCATGCTGGCCCGCAACTAACTTGTTTTTTAACTGTCTTGTTTAATGGTTTTCTTTTGCATGCATTTGTGCCTGATCCTTTAACGGAAGTTTGTCTGATACCTATCCCAAAATCGGTGACGGGTGACCTAAGTAGCCTTACTAACTATCGGCCTATTGCTATGGCAGCTGTTATCTCTAAGGTTTTCGAAAAATGTCTTTATGATATTGTCGAACCTAAGATACGCTCGTCATCATACCAGTTTGGGTTCAAGCCCAAATCTTCTACTGATTTTTGTGTCTTTATTCTAAAAGCGGTGATAGAGTATTTTTGGCTATTTTCTTCCCCTGTGTTTGTGTGCTTTATTGACGCTAAAGCTGCGTTTGATAGAGTTAACCAGGCAAAGTTATTAAGTAAGATGTTAGCAAAAGGTGTGGACCCTAGAATAGTTCTAACCCTTGCATGCTGGTTTCAAAACCAGAAATTCTGTGTCAGATGGGATGGGGTTTTCAGCAGCCCATTTCACGTTTTAAATGGTGTTAGACAAGGTGGAGTTTTGTCCCCTATTCTGTACAACCTGTATGTGGATGAACTTCACAGTGCCCTTGTTAATGCAGGTGTAGGTTGCTTCATCCAGGGTGTATGTTTTAACAATATTAGTTATGCTGACGAAGTTGCGCTTCTGGCCCCTACGGTTCATGCACTGAACCAACTGTTGGCTATTTGCGATGATTTTGCTTTACAGCACGATATAATATTCAACACGAAGAAAACGCTATGCATGGCTTTTATCCCACGTGGCATTCGCCTGCATCACCTTCCCAAAGTTTTTCTTTCAGGGCAAACTCTTCAGTTTGTGGATGAATTTAAATACCTAGGGTTTACGTTCACCCCTACGCTGAGCGACGAGCTGCATGTAAAAGCCCTATCACGGGCACTATGCGCTCGAGCTAATCTGCTAATAAGGAAGTTTGGGGCTTGCGACTCGCACGTCAAGACTTTTCTTTTCAGGATGTACTGCACTCAGCTTTACTGTGTGGCTCTTGTAACTAATATTAGGGTTAGGCGCGAAACCAGTTTTCGTGTCCTATACAATAACTCTTTTCGTTGGTTGCATGGGTTCAAGTGGAACTGCAGTGCGTCATCAATGTTTGTTGGTGAAGGCCTTCCCTCTTTCCCAGAAATTAGACGCTTTTCTGCCCTTTCCCTGCAGAAGCGTATTCTTGAGTCCCAAAATCCATTGCTGGCTGTCCTGGCTGGGCCGCACATGAGGCTGACGCTGCCAATATGGTTGTCGTGGGGGAAGTTGCTCTTCTGCAATTTCTCTCCTTCAGTGAATTAGTGTTTTGTTCTTAATTTTGTTTTGTTTTGTTGGTGTTTGTAGATGTATATGGCCCTTGTTGGCCGTCCATTTAGTTAAATAAATAAATAAATAAATGAACACATCAATGTACATCTTTATCACGGAAATGATATGAGGGTCGTCGACGATTTAGGTAGTTTGTGGATACCGACAATTCAATGAATAAATCTCTATATCGAAATAATGGGAGCGATCTTAATAGTTGACCAAGTAGGAATTGCTCCTTTCCAGAAGCTTAGCACTTTAGGCTGAAAAGTATGCTGACAAGTATGACACTGTGGAGTCCATCTTTCCATTCACACCAACTGAGCGAATCATTTAAATTCCGGGGCATCAGCTCCTAACCACTGCCTTTCTGGCTTAATACGATTAAGGTCTGCACAATATGCGCATTAACTCTCAAATGACTGGTAATAGACATCCCTGGCCCATGTTTACCAAGGATCCTTCACATTGGTTAACAATACATGTCAAAAAGCCGCTAAGTTGAATTCCAAGCGGTAATTACAATGTGCCGAAAAATGCATAATGAATTTCGGAGCTGTGCGCGCATTGTGTACATGTTCGTCTAGTTGACATGGTTGTGTATGCGCAGTGACAATGCACGCCCGCTCGGCGCTTTTTGTGCCTTTCTGGTGATGAGTAAAAAGAAGTGTGCTGTCATAATTTCAGGGGGCTAAGACTTGCAAACGTCGATATTGGAAAGGTGGGTTTTTAAAAATATAAGTCCGCCATCCCTGTAAATTCAGGGTGGCTTATTAATACTGGATGTCGTAGTGATTGTATAGTTTAGTGCCCATATTTTAGTTTTTAGTTTGTAATGCTGAAATTCCATATTATCGGTTCATTCACGAATAAAGTACACTGTAAAAAAATCTTGCAGTTTTGCTACTGGTATTAATCTTATTTCTATTGAGATAAGATTATCTCTAATTCGGATTAATCTTATCCCAGTAGATATAAGCTTAATCCCAGTAACAAATACTGCATCCTTATTCGGAGAAACTTTTTACAGTGTACCCACCTACCTACCTAAATGAGTTGCGACTATGATGATGTGATTTTTTTTTCTGTTTGAGTGTATTTGTTGATGCTACAGCCTGTTGGCTTCTACAATAAAATATCATATCATATAATATGATATGACATAGCCAATACACAGAAAGCCCGAAGGCCATGGCAATACAAAAAGTGAGATCAAGAAACCGGACTTCTTGGCTAACCATGCCCAAAGTAAGTAACCAAAGTAAGGAAACTTTCCATCAAAGTTCAAAAGACCAGACTGTGGAGTATGAGGAAAGGAAAGAGGAATGGAAAGAAAACTTAGACAAACGGAGATTGTAATTTAGGAGCAAACGTAATCACAAAATTAACTAGAAAATATAGATTAAGCCTCAACTGTACATTGGGGCACACAGCTGTCCTAGGACTGCTGCCAAAACACAAGGGGCAATTCGAACATAAAGCTGCATACCTTGTTGCCTTGTTACAGCCAGGCGTCACCATCCAGATTCACAGATAGTTGTGCGTCTTCCACACAGTCAAGCCCACCCTTCTGAATTTGTCATGGCAATGATGATTCCCAGTTTTCTTATTTCAGAGGAGTCCACTAAGCGAATCTTTTGCCCCCTAATTACAATTATCAGTAAGTCTCTCAAATGCGGTGCCACTGTGAACTCTTCAAGATTCCAGAATGCAGGGGGTCTAATCTGACACCCCAGACTTCCAGACATTTTTTCCTGGATCCAATTTCCGAATTCATCTCTATTACGAAAACGGATCTGGATTCCGGAAGAAAAATCTGGAATGTGAAGCCTGGCTTTCACTTTGTCCCTTTTATGTTTCGTCTTCGTACAGAAGCCTGTCTTGTAGCAACCCTTTCCGGCTCTTTGGGTCGTGGGGTTGACGTAGCGATGAAAGGTACCCTGCTGGGGTGTAATCACATGATCACCATTAACTAATCATAAGCATGTCATAGCGTGTCATGATAACTGCTCATGAAAATGATGACTTGCACAGATAGCAATCTTTTTGACTTCAATTGATTTCACAGGTGTATAGAACTTGAGGTTAGATTACGAGGCGGATTCCATTAGGAACAAAAGTCAATGTGACGGGTTTGAAAAAGTGATAGGTACAACAGTCTCCGGTCATGTTTTCGTGGTTTCGTCTAATTTCGGATCATTCATGCACATGAATGCTTAGGATTATTTTGGGGTACCTGTGCTGCCTAATCAGGCGTGAAACCTGCTATTCATGTCATAGAGAGAAGATGAAGCGTTCGCCTAACAGGAGTTACCATGTTAAAATAAATTCAGGGAAAGCTCTGTGGAAAATTGATGATAGAATACTATTTGCTGTGTTACAATTTGATGTTAAAATGTTACGCAGTTAAGATCTAACAAATGCCAATTTATTTAGAAAGGAGTTCAGATCTTTTTTTTTTATTCATTCATTCATTTCTTCATACTATACAAACTACATAACATAAATATATGGCAACAGACAAGATCCCCTGAAGCTGTCTTGTCTGGGATTTTAGTGGGGATTTTTTAGTTATATTTAGTTATAGTTGTGTTGTGTATATTTAGTTGTGTCAACAGCAAGGTGCCATGGGGGGGGGGGGGTATGGTCCACTTAAGATTTCAAAATCTTACTCCTTGGTGCGAGTTCTTTGCCGATTCATGGGCTTCAAAAGGCAAAATGCACTTAATATTTGAGGCTTTCTAATAAATCCAGGATTGTGGGGCAAAACTGATATTAGCCCCGCCCCCACCTAAGGCTTACTAAAATGGCGCCACTGGTCAACGTCGACGAACGTGAAGCTGAAAGTGTTAACGATCTGAAAAGACAGCAAATGAGTCTGTCAACTTGCTAGCTTGACTAGTCAAGATCTCCAACTCACTATGTGGGAGACTTGCACAGAATGAATGAATTAATTTTATTGACCCACTGCACTACAATGAGGACTAGTGGAGTATAATAAAAGAAAATGAAAAAGGGAAAAACAAAAACACAAACAGAGTATTACACACCTTATGTATTGCCTGCTTTTTCAAGGAAAGAGTGGTCAAGCCACTCTGATTATTATAGTAACATTACTGTCAAGACCCTAAATGGAACTACAAGAAACAAACAACGCCGTAATCTTTTTCATTGCCCATTACCAATGGTCGTCAGCCAGAGCGACAGGAATCTGAGGAGACCAACTACAGAAACCTGACAAAGAGACGAAGGGGAGAGCCCTTTGAGAGCTACGGTCTAGCTAACAGTCGCTATAGCATAGGCTCATTGACTGTTTGCGGAATACTGAGAAAGATGGATCCGACCTTCAGGGAAACATTTTAGTAAAAAAGCAGCCCATCCAGGCGGAATGCAATTTTGCTGACTTTACCCCAATTATTGTCGAGAACCCCACTTGGGAGCTCAGTAGAGGAGTGGTGGAGCACAGTATTTATTTCCAATTTATTCAACCAGCGAACGATGTGCTGATCCCTTTGGTTACCTTGTCCTCTTGGTTATTAGCAAAAGGGATAACAATCTTCGGAGATCAACTTTACAACCCTGCGAATGTGACGAAAGGGTGAGCCTTTTGAGATCTGGGGTCTAGTCGACAATCCCGAAGACAGGCCCGTTGGCGTTTGTGTTGTTTAGTGGAGCTTCCAAAATTCCTTCTCTTTGCTCCAGAATCCTTTTTCTTTCTTTGCCTCCAACCTGGAAAATACTAATCCTTGATTAATTTTACCTTGACCCGCCACCATCACAGAAGCAGGCCAGTTGCCAGTCAGTGGATAGATTCTTCTTCTTCTTCCGAGCCGTTAAAATGGGCGGAAGGGCGCAGAACATGATCAAATGATTTACTGCCGCAATTTTGACATGAAATATGATCCGCTTCCAGAAAATAGGTCCATACACCAAAGCATCTGACATACAGGAAAGCATATCGTTCTGACGGCTCGCCCTGCGATTCATCCCAAAGCACACAAAAGCCCGACCCTTCTTCAAAGCAATTTGATGCCATTATATCAAGAGATAATATCTCCTAATTGCATCCGCAATGAAGACCTGTTTCTATTGGTTACCCTTGCCGAAGTGGAACGGTAGAGACCAGACTAGGCGTACCATTGGTACCTAAAGTGTTAATGGTAGCGGCGCGGAAATTTCCGGTACGTTTCCAAGCCAATTAGGAAACTGGGGAGGTGGTATGACAGTATATCCGGCTATAAATGCGGGTTCAGGCGGTCGTCAAAAGGGCGGAAATGCGAATGATTGTATTGGAATGGAAGTATTTGTTCAGTTAATGCGTCATAGGTGTAGTAATCAATAGGCATAATACATCCTCACTTGTTTTCACGGAAGTATTTTGTAGGGCTGGAAGCAAAAAGGATTTCAAGCTAGGCGGCTGCTTTTTGGCAAAAACGAATATGAACATATTGCACGGGCCATGGTAACTATAGGCGTTTTTCAATGCTCCCACAAACAGTTTGTGGGTCGATTGTGGCTCGAAAAAAGTATTTCCGTGGCCTTTTCTGCGGCCGACAAGTGTGTTTCCGTGACCAACAAGATTTTCATGGCTCGCTTTGTAGCTCAAGTTCGACAAACAACTGCCGAGGTGATTGTCGATTTTGTGGCTCGATTTTGGCGGGAAATTTAAACTTAGCAGCAAAACAACGTCAAAACATTACAATTAAAAACTTTCTCAAGTATGTGGACGTAAAACAGAAGATCCGTTTTGCACGGAATAGTAAGGACGAAAGCCTGGAGTTCTACTTATTGAGATTTTGCATGATTTTTATTTATATATTCCGACATTTGAATTTACCGCCGAAAAAATAGACAAAACGGCGTTTCCGCGAGTTTCAACTTGTGGCTCGACTGTTTGGAACACAATCGTGTTTCCGCGATAAACACTCAGAAGTGTGGCCCACAATTGTGTCACGGAAAAACGCCTTATAGCGTTTACACGGACGAGAATTCCCGTCGAGTAGATAGAAATTCTCGTTCACTTGAAATGATTCCTTTCGTGAAGAAGACTAGAAAAAAGTCTACCGAGACAAGAGTTCCCTTAAAGGCGTTTTCCGTGACACTATTGTGGGCCACACACTTCTGAGCGTTTTTCGCGGAAAAACGATTGTGTGCAACACAGTCGAGCCACAAGTTGAAAATCGCGGAAACGCCGTTTTGTCTATTTTTTTCGGCGGTAAATTCAAATGTTTGGATACATAAATAACAGTCATGTACAAATTTCAGTAAATAGAACTCCAAACTTTCGTCCTTACCATTCCGTGCAAAAAGGATCTTCAGTTTTATTGTTTTGGCGATATTTTGAGGCTAAATTTAAATTTCCCGCCAAAATCGATCCACAAAGTCGATGATCACCTTGGCAGTTGTTTGTCGAATATGAGCCACAAAGCGAGGCACGAAAATCTTGTTGGTCGCGGAAACACACTTGTGGGCAGCACAAAAGGCCGTGGAAACACTCTTTTCGAGCCACAATCGACCCACAACCTCTTTGTGGGAGCACGAAAAAAGCCTTAAGTTGAATGGAATTCCGGTCTACTTGAAAGGAATTCCGTCAGCGGCGTTGGTAAAGAAGACTAGAAAAAGTCTAGCCAGCTTTTTTAGCTGCAGCCATCAATAGTATGTCTGAATGCTATCAATACATTTGATTGTTGGATATTTGAAGTATTTTTGTCAGATTTTCTGGCTTGAAGAACAGTTTTCATGTGTGTGTAAACGTAATCCTTTCTTCAAACCGGATTCTGTTTGGAAACCGGATTCTGTTTGGAAACCGGATTCTGTTTGGAAACCGGATTCTGTTTGGAAACCGGATTCTGTTTGGAAACCGGATTCTGCTTGTAAACACTGCATAAGGAAAGAAAAAAAATACATAGCAATTATTTAAAAAAATATCTATATGGAACACTGCAAATCGGAGGATTTTTTCCGAACTTGCGAATTCCCAATAGCCCTGAACAACGAAACCATACTTGAACACACCATGGAAAATGCATTCACAGACATGGCCACGGAGAGCGTTCTTCTCCTGAGCGTGACGTTTCCAAAATAGGGATGTTCGTTTCTGGATGTTTGCACATGCAAGCTCCAAGACAAAAAGCGCAATTCATTCAAATCTTGTACAGCGCTGGCTGGATCGTATTGTAATTTCTTCTAGATATACGTTTGGGCTTAACTGGTTAAAAAATATTCCAGAAGAAGGGTTGACTGGAGACAATTTGTTCATTTCTAAAATTGTTCGGTACTGAAATAAGGACAGATGCAAAATAGAACACTATTTCGTATTTGGATTGGGTTTTCTGCAGGCAATGTTAACGGAAGTCGTACAGATAGGGATGACACTTGGTGCTCTTTATTCAGTTGTCCTTTGGCTGTCGTTTTTTTATTCAGGTGTCCTTTTTTTTTTTTTCATTCAGGTTTCTTTTAGCCAGGGGTTGACCTACGGGCACCCCCCCCCCCCGAAATAAATTCCTGGATACAGACCTGTTAGATATACATGATTTTCTTACTATTGTGGTGTCATAAACAATGACGAAACTACCAAAAAACTAACTAGGGGAAAAGGGGCCACGATCGGCAGGGCCCAGGTTCGTCTTTTTGATTTTAAAGGCGAGCCATCTTTCGAAAAATTCTGAAAGTATGGCTGGGACGTTGTCTGAGTTGTTCCGGATATTTTGATTGTAACTTCGATGCTCTCTGTTCAATTTTGAAGTTTGTGCTGAGACAAGTTGTTTCAAGCCGTTACAATGAATTTTTTGGGATCCGCAAAAAGTTGAAAAGTCGGCATAAAATATTTGCAGAAGAAGAAACTGTTAACTGTACCGATTTCGGGTAGGCTTGACCTGGTGTGTTCCATTGCTGAGATCAACAGCATCTTTTATTTCCGTCTGAAATTATATTTTTCCCGAAAGGTGGCGAGAATCCCAGGTTCGGCCCCTAACCCAGGCCTTCGTTCGGCATGCAATTATCCATGCAATCCTCCCCTGCCGAACGTGGGCCCCACATGCTGGAGTAGTATAACAGTAATGTGCATCGGCTACATAATATTTGCAGGTCCTAGGTTTCCATTCCATCCTTGAGCGGGAATAAAAGATAAATAGTCTGTTTTTAGTGTGGATACAGTGTAATAAAATAATTTTTGTAGGACTAGCCTTTACAGTTATTTCAGAAGTGTCAGACATCCTTTTTTTACTTTCCCAAAGTATGAACTTTAGTTTCACAATATTATACATTACAAAACCACTTGAGAGAGGGTTCGCCATTGGTCCTAGTACCGAAATACTGACATGCCGAACCTAGACCAATGTATGCCGAACGTGGACAGGAGTGGGGCAGGTTCGGCACTTTTGACCAACTTCAGGAAAACCACTTTTGCTTACAGCACGATAGGAATCGGAAGGATTTATTTTTTCCTAATCTAGGCAAGATATGAGCAAACAACACTGGATCGCTAAACTTCAAAAACACGCGGAAATGTGCCCTGCAAAAACACTAATCCAAAAAAGTGCCGAACGTGGGCCCTTCTCCCCTACAAAAAAAATCACGTCTCTCAGGCTGGTAATCGCTCATGAGCTGACCCCCTATTCGGTACTTTCCTGACGTCAGGATTTTCAAACTCGTTGCATTTAGATTGTGATCATCAGTGAATAATTAGTAATGGCATACCTGTTAGTTATGATGAATTTAGCGTATGTTAGTGGTGTTGGAGGTAGTAAATCTTTTAATGTGACCACCTAGCCCACAGATGTGGAAGTTTGTAATAAGTGAGGGCTCGTAGATTTCCGCAAAAACTGAATGTAATTCTGCTTTAACTTTGAAAATCAAATTTGCCAAAGCGATACTTTTTGTTGAAAGAACCTGACAAGTTTTTGGTTCTCTTCGCACGGGGTCATATTTCGGAAGACAAGTGCAACTACGCACCTTTTCTGACGGGTGTCTTCCAGATCAATGAAGTTCTTTAGCTCATCATCAAGTTAACCTGCCATTCATGTACTTCTCATCCAAGGTGTTACGTTACGATGGGTTGATTTTATGCTTGTGGGGAAATGTGTTGAGCATTGTTGTGCGGTGAAGCAGCAGTGATTGGTTGAACACGATAATATGAATGCAGTGAAAGTGACTGGAACAATTGGTGAACATTAAGAAAACAGACTTGAAATTTGGTGTTGGTTGACCCTAGGTAGCTCCGGTATCCTTATTCATAAGCGAATAATTCATAAATGGATACGTCAACTACGATACTTTGGCAGCGTTATTTCGGCCCTTCTTGGCAAAGGTTCTCGTCAGGCTGTCAATCTTCAGGGCCAACGCTGAGGAAGGAACAAACCTGTAATCAAAGCATCGTCGCTGACACATACGTCTTATGAATCATTTGAATATATGTTTCGAAGTCAGCTTGGGCTTAAGGAATATTTTATTCATAATCGTCACGCACTGTGTTGTCCTATTCATATAACTTCACTTCCTGGAACGATAGTTTACCTTTTCAGACCTACAGGACACAGCAGTTCTTGAAAATGGTGTGAAAATGCTGCTTCTGTTCTAAACCAACACTAATTTTAGCGAGAATTTTAATTCAAGATTCCTGAATAAACTTTTCGATCTACCAAAGCCGTGAGGGGGTAAAAATTTCAAATGTATTCATGTCTTTCAAGCTCTTTATTAAAGCGTCTCTAGCCGCTTTTCTCACTTTTCTAGGAAAGTTTTCTGCAAAGTGCTTTTATGTAAGGCTGTGTGAGGCAAGAATAATTTGCTGGATCGTTAAAAGGCAGAACTGATGCTGTTATGGCATTGAGGAGTTCCCAGTGATCGCAGTTTTGACGCAATACCTGCCAGAATTTTTACGGTTTCAGCTTCGCCATTTTTGAAATTTAATAGCTTGATTCCTAGGATTCGACTCGCAGGAGTATACGTAGAGGATACATAGAGCCCTAGAGTGTGTTCCACCCTACTTACCGTAGATACCACTCATGACGTCACGAATTCTGACTTCTTGGCGTCAAGGCTGGAACGCATTTTTCAATTTTCGGTAAATCAACGGGGTAATCCAGCCAATCACGT
Source organism: Branchinecta lindahli (assembly GCA_023053555.1). Lineage (NCBI taxonomy): Eukaryota > Metazoa > Arthropoda > Branchiopoda > Anostraca > Branchinectidae > Branchinecta > Branchinecta lindahli. The sequence continues at coordinate 19,749,816 of JAKZAO010000010.1, read as the reverse complement.
TACAGAGATCCGTAGTTACCTCGCTTACTATACGCTCCCGAGCATGGTATGCAAATAGTTACTATTAGTTACTATTTCGAGAAGGTGAGAACGGTCAGCGTAGTAACCTTTTGTGACACTGGAACGGAAATTGTAACTAATAGTTAGCCTACTATTGTTAGAAGGGTGGAACACGCTCTTATTCTCAGTGGTCGGGTATGAATGAGAACTTGATATATCATGTACACATAAACATACTTCCCGGAGCAAGATGCCACTTTAAGAAGCTGACACGGAAAAGCTGCTCAGTCAAGCCTCGACGACGTATGTACTTTATTTACAACACCCCATTTTTGAGATGCAGAATACCAATAAAAGAAAAAAGAGATGTTACACAAAAAATGTTGTTTTTTTTCATTAGCCAGGAATAACTAATAGAATATCCGTATCTTAGAAGGCAGTATTTCGTGAGATAACTGCTCCTGGTCCCGCGATGGAAAAGAAAAGGTTTTATGGTGTGATGCAAATGATCGCAGCTGATAGTCTATCTTGTGAAGCCAATAATCGCAGCTGATCTTGCGCAGCAATCTTGAGAATTGTTGAAACGCCATGGCACTCATAGTTGGAAGGGTTCCTTTTTTCTAAATGTGGGTTTTTCATTTACGCTGTGTACCTTGTTCTTGTTTTCGTAATTCATACTCCTTCTTGTGTCCTGTGATTGTGTGACGGGTTATAATCAAATCCATCCATTCAATAACGTCGTGAGCTGGATCGTCGGCGCTTTTTCGAATCGTGGAATCGGTCGTAAAATCGCAAACTAGATTAGCACTTGCGTCTGGAACGTTGAATCTTCCAGATAGCACATAATTACGGTACGATCGTATTTCCATGGATTTATAACATATATTTCCTAGACCTCTGTGCAAATACCTCTAGGACGCCGCTACAAGCAGCCCAGAAGAACCATGAGCGTGTTCCACCCTACTTACCGTAGTTACTACGCTAGTCGCCGTGGTTACTACGCTAGGCTGGAACGCTTTTTTATTTTTTTCGGTCAAATATCAGGCCGCGGCGTGATCCGACCAATCACGTTATAGAGATGTGTAGTTACTACTCTAACTACGCTCCCGAGCGTGGTAAGCAAATAGTTACTATTAGTTACTATTTTGAGAAGGTTGGAACGGTCAGCGTAGTAAATTTTCGTGAGGCTGGAACGGAAATAGTAACTAATAGTTACTATTGGTAGAGGGGTCGAACACGCTCCATATCTCCACAATAGAATCTGCAGCTTCTGATGTGCAAATGTTAGGGTTTGTCGGGATTGAAAGGATGTTTGGGGAAAATTCGGAAGAGAAAATCGGTTACAGTAAAAATGAGAAGTTAATGCTGATTAAACTTAAACAATTTGACGAAGTTCCTGGAGCTGGCCTTCAGGCACAGACAAATTTTATTGAATAGAGTTATTTAGTTTAATTTTTTTCTCTAGATTGTTTTATTTTGTCACACATTCCTCGGTCTTTAATAAGACTGAACCGAACAACCCTAACGAACAGAAAGAAATAAGACATGCTTCACAAGTATGTATTCCCTCACTCTACACAACTGATAAGCAATTAGAAACGCGGACATTACTCAGGTCAGGTCAGAGAGCAGTTCTTTTCTGACAGGTTTGTTCCTTTTGTCAGAGGACCATAACCAGCAGCATAACATTGAATCCTTGAAGAAGTAGCTGGGCAATTAAGGACTGGAAATCAAAGCCCTGGAGAAATGACTGGTGCGCTACTGAGTCGGCAACCAGAAAATAACCATCATCTCCAAAGCGTCGGGATTCTTTATCTTTATTGCTTGCAACGGCAAATTAAGGTAACCGGTCCTCCGTCAAAAAGGGTAGGGGTGGTCCCCCCCCAGCCATGCATGTCGAACTAGAGTAACCCCGAATCCAGCAACAGCGATGAAAGCCCAATTGTCATTAAGCAATCCAATAAAATCTTTATTTTGCTCTCAGTTGAAATTTACGTTAATAATCCATCATTTCTTAACACAAATATAAATAATATTCACTGTCGCAGAAATCGTTTATTCCTTTTTTTTGTTCTTAAAGTTTAACCGAAAAGGGCTGGGATAGGACAATTTAGTTACACATCACTTATTCACTAAAATTGGCTTCAAAACCTGCTGAAAATGCGTTACTTCGTTGTTCGGCTATTCAGAAATAATCGTTTTTGAAATAGTGGAATTTCCGTGTGATTTGTGGTACTTCTATGCACTTGTGTTTTTGTTGTATGCCTTACGAGAAAGATTTATGATTTATTTTTGTCCAGGCACTAAGTCATCTTCACCAATCTCACCACTGTCCGCTGAAAAGCCGCGTTTGTGTTGAGATTAAAATTTCCCGCGTCATAGTAGAATTTTCGTTGTGGGGACAAATGCAGATATTCTGAACGAAATAATTCGAGTAGATAGTGGAAAAACAAATTCCTTAGCAGAATCCAAATAATTCAATGTAATCAATTAAATGGCACAAAAATAAGTTGGCTTTTCAGTTATACTTTAAGTTTTGCTCCCGTAGTTCAATACACTAGATAAAAGATTAACCAGCCTTCTCAACTAAACCCAGATGATTGAGACGCAGAATGTGTTCTTTCAACCATCTTCTTGACGGCATTCTTGATAGGCAAGAATCCTGAGCCCATCACAGTAGACATCCACCTGTCACTTAGTCACTCTGCCGAATTAATATCAATTCCTAATCCTTCTTCGCCTAAAAGGTACCTCGTGCCGACAGTGGCAGGTGATAGAGATTTCTTAACTTCTGGTAGACCATCTTGAAGAACAGAGGAGTATGGAAGGATTAAGGTTTAGGCATTGTCAATTTTTCAGGTTTGTCCCCTTAGTTGTAGATGCAGAGTTTAGATGCTGAAACTGTTGTTTGCTGGATTAGGGGGTAATAGTCTGGCCCATTTTTTTCTAGCAGGGTCGAAAGATTGATAATTTAAGGTTAACATGTTGGGGGGGGGGGGTCATTCATATTTTGATTCATTTTCATTTTGAAAAGTCCCTCTCCAAAAATAAATTGGATGGATATGTAGATACCTTTTTCTTTGAAGGACATCTCAGGTAGTAGCTTTGTTGGACGATTCGAGAACTTTAGTACACCTTAGTGTTCATTGATATAACAAAAATATGTTTCTGTTCTTGTGGTTTTGTGAACGACCCTACAAGGCTTTAAATAAATATTATTATTAAGTCCAAATAGTTGTATTTCACTTCCAACCAGAGAGATTTTTTCATAAAAAACTCTTTTCACAAAATCTTCGGAAAATAGTTTACTTATTGTTTTTTCCGAAAACATCGGCAGTGTGCCTCTTAAACTTTATTTCGGCACATTAACTGACTTTAGACAAGCTCTTACTTCTCACAAATTGCCGTTTTTTTGCGTAATACTTGTCCGGCGAGAGATTGAAGATTATTAAGAACGTCTTCATTTTCTACTCCACCCCCATCCCTAAATTCAGGGCTATGGGGCCCATCTCCAAAACTGATGAGTACTTTTACATAAAGGACATTCGAAAATGCATTAGCTCCTTCAAGTGTTATTCTGCTAACAGACGGGCAGACTGAAAAACAGGCAGAAGGACGGACGGACGGAAAAACTGGATAGTCTCCTGAACTACGTCTTAGGATTACAAAAATATGGCTTCCGGTACACTTGCAAGGGAGGAAAATTATCGAAATCAGTAAGGCCTACTTGGTGGTTATTAAAATATCGCTGTAGGTTTCCTAAGACTGACAAGTAAAAACTTACGTCAAGTTCTGTTATCCGAAAGATTGTCAAGAAGCAAATCCATTTTATTCAATTTCCTCTTTTTTCTTGCGTCACGTTCAGTTTCTTTTCTTCAAGTTGAATAATTTCAAAATAGAAATTTGCCCAAAATCGAAACGGAATAGAGAACTACGTGAGCTTGTCAAGTCGCCATATCGGCCGTAAGGGTCTCGATGTAAACATATCAGTACAGACATAATAGGCATCAGTGTAAAGGGACCTTTCCTTTGTATTTCGTGCACTGATGCTGAGTAATCTTGGCATATTTGATCCCTGTTCACACTCATTTTGGTGACCTGACATGCGGCTCCTGGCCAATCAGAGACAAGCTGTCGGGAAAACTGTCAGCAGCTAATTCACACGCACTGGAGGAAATGAGATAAATTAAATCTAAGTTATCAAGTTGATAATTTCTCCTGTATATTCCGATTTAGAACCAAGGCGTCATTTCACGGAGAGAGAGGGGTGGACAATGGCTTGGTTCCAGACCTCCTTGCCACTTTCAAATGCAAATCTTACATAGGTTAAGATCAGAAATACAGGTGTAAAGATAGCATGTAAAATAAGCCCGACAATCGTATCCAGATGGTAACTTTTATAAAGAATATATACTTACGCTATAATGGACCGGTTTCTTGATTTTTGTTTTCTATTTTCATGGGTGGCTGCCAGACACCTTAGAAAACGACCCCAAGCCAAGCTTACCAGACGCAACTGCCGCCCATTTCAGTGACTGGACCAATCCAACACTCCAATTAAACTTTTAAGAACCACTCGCAAGCATTTTTGTTTCCCTCGAAGTTAGTTTGTTGAGCAATAGAAACTCGTCTGCTATAATTATGTACATTCATAGCTCAGTTATGGTATTTCCATTACCGGATGGATAAGAACTTCAGTTCACCTTTAAGAGTCAGCCGTAAACATTTTTGTTTTCCTCGAAGTTAGTTTTGTGGAGCAATAAAAAAAAATCATATACCATAAGAACATTCAGAGCCCAGCAATAAACTTCTATCACTTGATCGATAAGCAATTAAATTAACCTATAATAGATACCAATAAAATTTGTTTCCTCAATGTGATATTTCTGGCATCATAAAAATGCATGTGCTGGATGCACATCCTTGCTTGCAGATCATATAATAAACTGTGCCAGATGGTTGAATTTATCCTTTTTCTTATAATAACCTAATTTAGTAGGAATGGTAGACCCGAAAAGCGCTTAAAGGACCCAACTTGCTTATTCTGGCTTTCATAATATTCCTATAGCTCCCATCTGGAATTATAAGCTTCTGAAATTCCCACCTTCCGTCATTGTTTCGTTTTGTGCCTACGAATTTTTAGCGCTTATTCGGCCGAGAGTTCTGTCAGTCACCCAACGCAAACTTGCAGCAAGCTTCAAGGACCGTTGACAACTCTTTCGCACAGAAGGACATGAGAATCTTCAAAATATTGTTTTTGGGATCCCAAAACGTTAGTGACGGATACCTATGACATCGCCAAAGTTCTCTGTCTGTCCGTCCGTCCGTCTGTCCGTCTTTAAGCACGATAACTCTCGAAGGGAATGAGATATTTTGATGAAACTTGGTGTGAGGATTCTTTGAGTCAAGAGTAAGATCGACTTCGTAGATGGGCTCTGTAGCTCTACGTTTAGGGGTGGGGGAGGGGGTTTAAATTAAGGGGCTAACAAAATGTTTTGAAACAGCTAATGTGTTGGTCGATTATGGGGTAAGAATACATGCTGAACACGATGGTGAAAACTATTTTCTCGCCGGACAAGTAGTTCGCCCGGAATCCGGCCAAAACCGGAAAATTTGTTAAAAGAAAAAATTTATTTTAAGTTGATTAGATGGCAGATTTGAGGGTAAGAAGAGCCGCTGAATCTGTATATGACAATCGTTTTTTACCCGGGCATATAGTTCGTCCGGAATCCGGTTGAAACCGGATTTTTTTTTATAAGTTAAAGTTTTATTTTAAGTTGATTAGATGTTCTTTATAGGGATAAGGAGATACGCTGAATTCGTTTCTGAACTATCTTTTTTTTGCTGGACAAGTAGTTCGCTCGGAATTCGGTTTCGATCAGTATCGTCAAAATAGATATGGCTTATAGAGGTTTATCTGAACTTGGTTTTCTCAGATGATTAGCCTGGCGAAGACAAGACCTAGTTCTCTGGATCAAATATAAATTTTTGGGATCTCATTGAAACCTTTGGTCTGGTTCCTTTTGGAAGACGTGGTAGACCACCATCAGATCTCTTTGGACTTCTTTTGTTTTGCTTGGTTTTCCCATTTGTAAACAACGGCGCGTTCACTTTTCAAACATTTGCGTCCAACCGCCGAGTCCGAGAGCGGGAAGGATAGATAAATAGAAGATAGGATGGAGTGGGCAAGCGCTAACAACAAAATGGCAAATTTCATGTGGAAAGTGATGGTACTATCGTAAAATGGTATTTCCGAGCCGTTTCATCGTGAAAAGATCATTTCTGGGTAAGAGCTGTGCATTAAATTTAGTAACTCTGTTGAAAGGAGATAAGCATAGATTTTATATAGTGACATGGATAATGTTCGGACTGCACGAAGAACAGTAGGTTTTGTTTTCCCCGTTTCTACATGGTCAAGCCGCCATCTCCTGCTTTGCCACTACCCACGTTCAGATTAAGCGTGGTCGATAGGGGAGAGTGGGGTGAGTTCGGACTGGGGTGAGTCCGGACGTTGAGCATCTGTGCCAAACGCTTGTTACTATTTTCCCCCTAAAATTACCACTAGATCGCACGCCAGTAGCGCACATTCGGCGGGCAGTTAGAAAATTCTAAGGCAAACAGGACGGACCAAAAGGTAAAAACTAAATTTTCTATGGATTTTAGAAATATTTTTAGTAACAGGAATGGACAGATATGTTCGGAAAAAAAAACTATATAAAATCGCCATTTCACTGGTGCTTAGAAGGGTCTCTTACAAAGGATTACTGCAAGCTACGAGTGATTTTGTTCAGCCATTTATTTTTGGCGTCCATTTTTTCCGAATCAGTCCACGTGGGGTGACTCCGGACGTTTTTCATGGGGCGAGTTCGGACATTAATTTAAGGTGTAATTTATTGTATATAGTAATTTATTGCGTGGAAACAAGTTTGGAAGACGTGGTGATGAAGCTGCCAGTCCCATCAGCTGTTGGTGGCACAGGCCGGGCTGTTAAAGGTCTTGTCTTCGGGTGTGACCTCTCGGGCTATTCAGTGAAATAGACATCATGCTAAACCCTACACCGGAAAACGGATTTTCTGTTTGTTTTATGCTCCAGAAGTTGAACCTACTAGTTGTGTGAATAATTTTTGTAAAGTAACTGAATAAAGCACTGAACTTGCCTTTGTTATGAATACTGTCCGAAGTCGCCCCATGTATGTCCGAAGTCACCCCATATATGGGGTGACTTCGGACACTTGACCAGGGTCAGCTTTAAGTGAATTTGCCAAAAAACTAAAAAAGGAGGGAGTCTGGAAAAAATCAGGGTTATAGCTGAATGTTTTAGCTTCCTTTTGATGTAAAAACGAAAGCTGTGATGTTAAAAATGTGACTCACAGAGACCACGAAGTCAAAAACGTCCGGACTCACCCCAGTCTCCCCTACAGTCAGAAACTATTGTCAAACTGATTGTGTTCATCTGATCACCGCTGATCACCTCAACTCAAAAATAATGGAGATACGTTTTAGTGGCGCCCGGATTATTCCCAGTTTGCTTGACCCCCGTTCTTTATTGCCCTGCCTCTCAGAACCACTTTAATTAACATTTTCCATTATGAAATACATATTTCTGTTGTTATTTTTCGTCTAAATTTTACTTGTCCTTAGTAACCTAAAGTAATTGCTGTAAGTGAGCAATATTAAACGTATGATTGCAAGAGGACACAACAATTAGAACAAAAATCTGTTCAAACTTAGTCTACTTAAGAGAATTGCCCTTCCGTCATTGGCGAGGTCATTGGTAGCTCTGCCGTACCAATAAAATTTGTTTTCTGGAAGAAGGTTAAACATTTTTTGTGTCTTTTAATATGTGTTTTACTGCGGCTGAGGTTTTACTTTTACTGCGCTTTTAAAAATAGCGGGACCAAACGTGAAAAAAAGGCCCGGAGTCTTTTACAATCATACCAAACACCGTTCGCTGTTCTTTTCGGTCCAGCGTGGACCGTTAGGGATAGACAAGAAATTTTTTCTAAATGTACAGGCTCTAAACATCATGGGACAAAAGATGAAATTTGGCGAAAAATCCTGAAGTCCTACGCTTGTGAAACACCTGTTTGCCCCCTAAAAGCTTCGATCGAACGGATTACGTTACATCCCCGGCACGAGCCCTAAATCAATCCTACAGCTGCTGCCACTAGTCTGCTAAATAAGTATCTACCCTCGCCCACACACCTGTATGCGGTAGGCCGCACAATGCAGATCTGCTATTAATCGTAAGTATTGTTTTCTAGGAGGTCTCACCTGCCCAATCGGAAGAAGGGGATGGTCACTACCTAAAGGCTTATACCACTGTGTGGCGGGCCAGTGCGGATTTTGGTAGCATTTTATAATAATCATATATATCTCCGGCTCGCTTCCGGAATGATCTTTCAAGCCATTGATCCTTTTGCTGAATAAATGAATGATTTTAATACACACATGCCTTTTGCATAAGTTCAGTAGCAGACTTTAAAAAAAAAAACACGAACAAAAACGTACACAGAAAACACACACAAAAAAAATTCGAAGAAATTCAGTCCCTAAGAAGAACTAAGCTAACGGGGTGAACAGGTAAACGGTCAGTCGAAGCAGATAAATTTAAGGACACATTTTCCATTGATGATTTTCCACTGATGATTATGCTGTCAAAAATTCTAATCGGGAATGCAGGAGGGCAGCGGCAGATCACAGTAACTTCAACCAATCTACACCACCGTAATCACGTTGGCTACCTTCTACCCCGGTCATTTGCAAGAACGATACAATCCTAGGAGACCAACATCGTACATATTCTAATCTGAGGAAGGGTGAGCGCTTTGAAAAATGGGCTTTAGCCGACAGTCCCTAGCATAGCCGTATTTCCATCCGGTGATATTCTGTTCCAATCTTCTAAAATAATTGAATATTTTGGTCAAGGCCTTGCTTTTACCAAATTGTCCGCGACGCCTCTTTGCAGGCTCCTTGGCTTCAAAATAGGCAATATTTTCATAACCGGTCTTTCTTATCAATAAGCTTCTTGGAATTGATAGTGGATATTTTAGAAGTAGTGAACTGAAAGACAAAAATGTACCTCAGCAGGGATTTGAACCCAGGACCTTCTACTTACAGAGCAGACACTCTAACCATTTGAGCTACCGAGGGGCTTGCGAACAGAGTTCGCAAAAAAGTGCCATCTATGTATGATAGTGGATCAAAAATAGCAAAACATGGCAAGTGCAAAAATCAATGAAGTGTGGTTAGAGGGCTAGAATATACCATTAGAAAGCCTGGTTCCAAAGTTCAAAAATGGAAGGACCGAATACGGAAGTAGGCTACATTAGTATTCTAGGCACGACGGGGCCTTGATACCATCTACTGCCTCAACCTATGCACACTTCGCTTGGAGCTAGGACCGAATGAAAACAACCATCACGTCTTTAACGAGAATAACTGTCATAGGTAATGTCAATGTAATACTCTTCATGACTATGTCTCCTTGCCGATGCAAAATCTCCGGGTAGCAGCGGAAGAAAACAAGAAAAGGTGTCACAGCTGCTCCCGGAGATCGCCGTGATTGTTGGATCTAGGATTTGAGTCGTTGAGTCAGAGTCATTACATACACGCTTACTCCTTCTTCCTGAGGGTCTCTGGCGTGTTTATGACTTAGTCATATAGAGTATTATCCCGATGTTCGATTTTTCTTTAATTTTCTGTTTATTTCGTCGTCTCATGTCTGTGGCGCATTGTCATTTCAGAGAAAAATAAAGAAGACTGAAAACTTCCAAGTTTCTGAAAACAGTCCTTGTCTGATGAGGACCCGAATAGTCCCCTACACTGTCAGAAGTTTCATAGCGCATAACACTTTCAAGAATAACACCTTTTCACTTAGAAATAAAGTGTTATGACCAATTAAGTTTACACTATTTCGTGCCTAGATCTCCAACAACACTTTCAATTGGTAAAAACACTAACGGGAACGAAAGAAACATAACAGATAACATCCCAAAGTGTTATCTGTTGAAACCGGATCCTTCCGTTGTCCTTATGACAGTGTGGTATTTTTACCAAATGACTAGGTGTTGTTGGAGATCTAGGCTCGAAATAGTGTATACTTAATTGGTCATAACACTTTATTTCTAAGTGAAAAGGTGTTATTCTTGAAAGTGTTATGCGCAATCTGTTTGAAACTTCTGACAGTGTAGGCAGGCGGTATTTCTAGGCTCTTTTCTATGAGCTAGTGAGCGTGTTCGACCCTACTTACGAAGTCACGCATCCTGGCTTTTTGGCGTCAAGGCTGGAACACAATTTTATATTTTCGGCAAATTATCGTACCGTGGGCTGATCGGGCCAATTACGTCACAGAGGTTGCAGTTACGACGCTAACTACGCTCCCGAGCATGGTGAGAAAATAGCTACTATTCATTATTTCGAGAAGGTTTGAACGGTCTGCGTTGTAACTCTCACAAAGCTGGAACGGAAATAATAAATAATAGTTATTATTGTTAGAAGGTTGGAACAGTATGTCGCAGGTCCTTAAAAGGAGGGGGCCAAAAGATGGATGCCTACTTTACCTATTATGTAGTCCAGGGCTGATTAACGTTTCCGCCAAGACACTGATGTTTTAAAGAGGTTATATCTGATACCCTAAGGCGTATTCTTGCCGTCTCCCGAGGACTCCCTGGGGAATCGTAAGGAACGGCGAGAATAGAGGGGAGTCACTCAACGCGGACTCCGCGACCCGCGTACAGAAAACAGCGAGAACACAGTGAATGCTTCGTAAATGGATTTAAAAGAAAAAATATGCAGTTGACGAAATTGGTCTGGATCCACCTTATTGTTTGTTTTGTTTACTCTGATTGTTTTTAATTAATTTTACATAGCACCAACACTAGCAAAAATTCATTTCCCTCCGAATCTGAAAGGGATTCCTCTTTGATGATGGTTGATAATCGGAGCATTCCTTGTCCGTGGGGACTCGCGAGAATACGGGGAGTCAGTCCCTGGGACAAACAAAAACGCGGGGACACCTCAAGTGGAGTCCTCGAGGATCGGCGAGAATACGCCTCTAGTCTTTGTGTCTAAAGGTATCCTTGAAGACTAGAAAGAAGTGTTATTAGCTCATGTGTCTTTTATCCTCGACCACCCTGCTTGACCGTTACTCTATTAAGTGATTGTTCTTGATTGCTAAGCGAAATGAGCAGCATTCAAAACCAAATTATTCAAAGTCATAGTCAATTCATGCCCCGGATGATTATTTGAATGAGCAAATTCAATCCGAAACATGTGAAAGTCAATTGACTTTTGGTTGAAGTCGTACACCTGCCTCGTGGTTTACACCTATTTCGTAATATGCAGCCCTTTAGTAGGTACTATTTAATGAAAGCGCATGTTAAAAGTCGTAGTGCCTGATTATTCTTGTATTTCTAAATCCATTTTTCTTATTAAATACTTTTGATCTTCTGGATAAAATCATCCGACCGAAGATTTCTTAGGACCAAGGACCGTCAGTGTTTCTTAAAAAGAAAACAGATTTGCTTGTTTTGTGAAACTTTTCTTTACACTTTTCTTGTTTTTTCTCTCCCTCTATTTTTATTTACACATGCTTTAGAGAGTTGCCGCTCAGGAAATCAGTTGAACAGAGATGAAAAGAAATGTCTTTCTTTTTTTATTTGTTCCATTTTGTTTTGTTTCTCTACCAATTCTGCGTTTTCCATTGAATGGCTATAAATAATGCACAAGTATAAAAAACAAAACACGACCCACAGTTCTGGTGGATCCTAGACGGAAGTTTGCGAGACCATACCTCCGTTTCCCCGACAATGCACGCCTGGACCTTATTATACCAGACTTAGAAATTATACAGGGAACTCGCACTTCGCATTCTTGCTTGATGGTGCGAAACCAGGAAGTCAGCTGGCGTTATTCCAATGATATTTTGGCCCTTCTTCTATAGGTTCTTCTTCAGGGTATGTCTGAATTTTTATAGAAATAGTTCAAGTCATCGTAATTTGGGACATTTTTCCAATCGTAAACAATTAAAAACAATTGGAAACGATCGTAAACAATTTAAAACAATTGGAAACGATCGTAAACAATTATTTTTTAAGATTGGCAACAGTTGTTTGCGATTGTAAACAGTTGTTAACGATTGTACTTTTACGATTGAAACCAATTTCCAATCGTAATTTTGAAACAACAGTTTCCAATCGTAATAATACAATCGTTAACAACTGTTTATAATCGTAAGCAACTGTTTACAATCGTAAACAACTGTTTCCATCGTTAAAAAAAAGTTGTTTACGATCATTTCCAATTGTTTTCAATTGTTTGCGATTGATAAAATGTCATAATACGATGACTTGAATTATTTCGATACGGGACCCTTCTAACTTTCTGTCGAGGATCCTTGCCAAGAAGGGCCGATATCTCGCTGGAATAATATTTCGCTGACTGATGAACCAAGAAACCTGGTAGCTTTATTCAGTATTCAAATAATGCATAAAACGGTTGCGTCAGCTACGATGCTTATGGCAGCGATATTTCGGCCCTTCTTGGCAAGGGTCCTCGTCAGGCTGTCAATCGTCAAGGCTGGAAGAACAAACCTGAAATCATTATTACATCATGATTACAAGTTCGTTCCACCCCAACGTTGACCCTGAGGATTGACAGTCGGACGAGGACCCTTGCCAAGAGGGACCGAAATCGCAGCCATAAGCATCGTAGCTGACGCATCCGTTTTATGCATTATTTGAAAATATGTTTCCAAGTCAGCTTGAGCTCAAAGAATATAGGTTCATTCGATGTTGTGAAATAAATCTCAGCCGTCAGGCACCATCAGCCATAGTTGCGTTTTTGCAATTACCGTGGTATCTGATACTATGGGTGCTTTACAAAAACGGCAATTACCGAATTTGCGCTTTTATCCCCAAAGAAACTGATATTCAATCACATCACAAGTGCCAAACTGCTTTCCCACCAATTGGACCAAATCCTAGGCTCTTGTCTTGATGATGATGAAAGTGATATGACTTTTCAGATACCACGATCAGGTACCATGGTAACTGGCCAGATACCACGATAACTGCGAAAATCTCCTTTTGACCGTAGTTCAGAAACCACGGTAATTTAACTGCGAAAACGACTTTCGACCGTGGTATCAGATACCATGGTATCTGCAAAAACGCAACTCATGATTCAGAGTCAGTTTGGGCTGAAGGAAAACTTATGCTAGGCCTCTTCTATTCATTCACTCTGTTTCACATAAAGCTGGAGTAAAAACCAAGTTTGTGTAACCTACAAATGACTTATTGCCATATTCAAACAATGCATCGAACGTTTACGTCAGCTACGATGCATTGGCCGCGATAAATCGGCCCTTCTTGGCAAGGATCCTTGTCAGGCTGACGCCACAAATACACTCACAAATACACACAAATATATATATATATACACACATAAATATACAGATATAGACACATATTGATACATATAATATACACACATATACGTGTGTCTGGATAGCCTTATCATTCAAATTAAGCTGCCCAACAGAGCCTGATCCTGTCTTCAGAGTTTTCAGCAAAAAAAGGGTAATTATGAACATATCAACGTGTCTGCGAGACTACAGGGCTTTAAAATCTGTTCACTTATGAAAATGTATCACGAATTTAATTTTCTCTAATTCAAAATGGACATAATTCGTACATGGCGAAAGCTTCACAAATAAAGAAAACAGTTATTTAAAGTAATTCTGCCAGAAGCTTTAGCAGTTATTGCGTGAAAAGTGAATGCAACATAATATATTATTTCCTCTTCGTCTGGCAAGAGCCTTAGTGAGCAATTGTACTGCTTGTGCATGCTTGCCTGTACCTAACTGCTGATGAACGCAGCCAAAGTCTCACTTTTTCAGACGTCGGAATTTCCGAAAATAGATTCAAAATGTCCACTGCACCAACTTAGTCTTCATTTTTTCGTAGTCGTTTAACCTATTCTTCTTACGTAGCTGAGACCGAAAATTTGAACCGACATTTGAACGGAAAGTGAACAATATACTCCCGAAGACTTACGGAAAAAAAATTTATGAAGTTTATCCATATTCAGTTTTGCAACTCGTCATTAGGCTTTACCGTTTTTCTTCATTCTCTTGGGAAGCCAGGGGGGCAGCTGCCCCCTCCCTAAGTGACGTCCGTGGCGGATGGGTGAAAAGGAAGAACTACAATTTCGGATCAAAATCTATTGTCCTGAATTTGTTGTTGATCACTACGTTCAGACGATTTCTACCTTTCGGTAAATCTAGGTGGAACGTCTTTTTTTGTTTCATACTAATACAGCTAATGGGATGTGAGGATGGCTTTTCTGACACTTGGATCCGAATATCAGATGAATCCTCGTTCCTTCGTGATTCCTTTTTGTCAGTTGTGGACATGAAAATGACCCCACTAACAAAATCTTATTCCCCTTTTCTGGATTTCCAGTCTCTTTACCAAAAACAAGTAATAACCAATCCATATTTTTTTTTCAATAATTGAACCTTAAACCTTCCGAACAGCCAAATGAAGATACATTCACCCGAGCCTTGAACATTTTAACAAAGACCATTCATCATGTATATTTTTATCATTCATTATTAGCCGACTAAAGTTAATTTTGTCTCTCACTGAAGGTCAGGTAGGAGATTGGTAGGAAAAAAAAATGTCAATTTGAATGGGCAACCACAGTTTTCATATAACAATCAAAGTTGTAATAAGGAAGGACCAGCTGCAGTTTGACACTACTGATCAGGAACTACATTGATTCGACATTGATCAGACGAACCACTGACTTGAATAAAAGTGGAAACAAATCCCCTTGCTCTTAGTGCAGTTTTGTTGTTGTTGCATGCATGAAAGTACAGTTGAGGGATGTTTCTTTGAACGTTAGTTGACTTTGAACGGTGCAGTTTTGGCCTAAACGGTAAAATGAAGCAAACGTGCTAAACTGTTCATCTGAACCCACCCAAAATTTCCATCCGAATCCAGGCTCTTAGGAGACCTTATTTAATTACTTTGGCTAGCTTCTTGTCACAACGAGTGGATGGAAACGTCTCTGTCCAAAGTTATCTAATATTCAAAGAACATTACTTTACCATTGCTTTGATCTTCAGTTGTAACATCTTATTTACCTTATCAATCTCTCTACAAAACTTTTCTTATTTCTTTTGAACAAGTTGCGTGTATGGAACTGTTCTTTGCAACATTATATTTTCCTTTGCAATCTCTAACAGAAAAAAGATAACAGTAGATCTATGCTTCTTTGAACAGTTTTCTAAATTACGTACTAACACCCCAGTTTCGTTTTGCTTTTCGCCTCAGACAGTCAAATGGGAATGATAAATTACGATTCTAATATCTGCTAAGTGCTTTAGCTTTACAAAGAAAGAAAGAATCTCATCTTCTGTTTATTTTTTATATTTTCTGCTGTGGGATACTTTGAACGGTAATGGGAGCGACACAAAAATGTTGCAACACTTTCGACGCTGTAATTTTGCCGTTTGAGGATGCAAAAGCAACTGAGCAAAAACGAGCAAAACACTGAGAAAAATATAGTGTTTTAGTTGCCAAAAAAATTGTTTGCGTTCATAACCGTGGATTAAAGGTTAACTGAAACGGCCTATTTTTAGATGTTGGAACTGAAAACACTGAATTATTTTGACTTTGCTGATAGATTTTTTATTTTTTCATCTTGGGTTCTAGTCGTGAGCTAAGAATATGCACTGCTGGTCCCACAAGACAAAGCTTATCTAGACGCGGACAATTTGAATTTCAACAAAAGCATGGATGTCGATGGCTAATGAAGCGGAGCTCAGAAATGTTCACTTCCACATTGTAAGATCGTTTCTGAAGAAAGCCCGCTATTGCGTGTGACTAAAAAAACAGAATTAGTTTCGGCAATCGTTTACTGTCGTAGTTGTTAAACATTCCAAGAATATAGGTACAAGCACATAAAGGTAGCCTACCGCAAAAAGTTCAAGGTTCAAGGTTTAATTACGCTTCATTATGAAATTATCATACATAGGGTTAAGCCGGAGACACAAGGTCGATTGACCAAAACCCGGTACAATAAAAGAACAAATCAATTTAACATATAACAATCCTATAAGTAAATAAATTCCGTGACTCATCACTAGACGGGAACCCGCCCCTCAAACACACCGACACTCGGCAAAGATCAACCGGACCCCCCCCCCCCCAAAAAAAAAAAAACCGATGCGCAAGCAAGGGTAATCAATGGCCGGCAACTTATGAGGAATCCACCCAAAAAAATGTAATATTTAACGATTTACTTTAAATTTGAATTTATCATTGGTTCTTGAATTTATTTAATACACCGAAAGGAAAAGTTGTTTCGATGGAAATCGATTATATTAAAAGCGGAGCAAGGAAGTAACGTATCTTATTCGGGTCTACAAGCCTATTTCGGTGAATAAGTGATGAGTAACTAGACTCCCGTATCTCATCCCTATTTGGTTGAACTTTAATAAGTGCTAGTCTGAATGTCATCCTATTCTTCGGCGCCGCCCCGACGTACGCCGTTCTGCCTTACCTCTACTTTAAATGCTTTTTTTTTAAATAAGTGAACGTAATCATTTCCAGGCCTACCCCCTATTCAAGGCGAGTGAAACGCGGTCACCCAAGACTTCAATGGTTTCGCTATAATCAGTCAACATCGACATCAAAGCGAGCAGGCACTCAAATATTGTCATAGCTCCTCCTCCTGCAGTAACGTCGCTACCGACGCTACCTATTTGTAAGCAGCTGACTCGTAAGTTGGCCACTGGGTGGGCGGGCTTTGGCTGGTTCTTGTAACTTAGCATGGAATAGTCAATAACTAGTCAGTTACTTCAACAGTTGAGGATGTTAGTTTCAAACGATTCAGTTTCAAAAGGTACGCACTGGAAGATGGATTTGAGTTTGCCGTCGATCAACGGATTTCAGGGTCTTACCAGTGGTAAGTTCAGATACGAAGTGTGTGACTGTATCGTGGAAAGAACTATATACCTTGGATGGCTTTGGTACCACGGGAAAGTAATTATATTTTCCCACTGGTTTTCTAGTAATAGTTTCCGGCGTATTTTTACGAAGGAAGCTTTTTGGAAAAGTGTAACAACTGGTTGCTTTTCTATTATTACCTTAATTACTTTAAATAATACTTACTAAGGAAAAGCCTGTTTATGTCGCTAGTGACCAAAACATTTGGCTTTTATTTTGCAAAATATGTAGGCTACTATCATTTCAACATTAAAATACCAATAGGTGGCATGTTGATTTCACGGGGTGCTTATAAGTTAATTTAGTTCAACGGTGGAGCTACTATTGTAAATAACTCACTCGTGAAATATACTTTTATTATTCCATAACCCAGGAAATATTGCACGCCATAAAACTTAGTTTGGCAGTCTACTGGAATGACTGCCAAAAACTTATTCTAAAAATCAACACGTTTTAGGAGATGTCAAAGTATTTGTATAGCTATATATGTTTATGCATTATATTTAAGCTCTTAAACATTTATCGGAACAGCTCAATCCAGTTTACAACAAATCCTTGATTTTGGGAAACCCTATGCCTAACGCTGGATACCCTTTGCCAAATGAAGGGCATCCTGACCCCGACCTGACCTATAATGGAATTCTTGCTTGATTTCTGAATGTGCATTCAAATCGTAAATATTATATTGGTCTCTGGTCTCCAGCACTTAGCACTGGGTATCCAGCGTCTGGCAGAAGGAATCTCAAAATCATTAATCTGTGGTAATCTCCGCTGAACTACTGTGAACTATATAGTGAGAAATGCTAAGATTTTTAACCAGCTTGAGATACTGAGCAGAACCCTGAACTGTAGAGCTTAGCGTCGTTCGTTTGGCTGCTTGTCCAAACTGCACATTTATAATATTCTAAGAACCAAAGCAAAGCTCCACAAGTTTTCCTCACTCCGTGACTGTCAACGTTTGTGAAAAGTTCAAGGAACTAAGGGAGGGTGATTTAGCTGTATTAAGGGCAATAAATGGAGGTGGGGGTGAATTTTTGGTTGTGGCAAGGCTTTGGTGCAAATCATGATGAGCTTTCTTACACACTGGATGATAAAGTAGAAACAGTGCAGCCGAGTGCAGCACGAAGAACGGAAAAAAAAAATCACACTCAGGGTTTTGATCAAGAGGCAAATACTGAAGGTCAAAAAGACAAAGCTAACGAGAAAAAGAAATAGAGAACGAATGAAATCACGATTTGTTACGAATGCCCGAAGGGGTAAGTGTGGTAGAGTAAAAAAAAAAGAATGACAAAAATCGCGAACAAAAAAACACACAATTTTAGAATAGTTTCAATTAGAAAAGAAAACTAAGCTAATGGGGCGGTGAACGTATATATTGCCAATCGGAGGAGGTAACTTTGAATACAGATTTGCAATTGTCAGTAGTGGTTCCGGAATCGACAGACTGCGGGAATCGATCAGATATCGATTTTGTGAGCGACGGGGTATGTATGGCAGTTTAAAGTGGTATTCGAATAGTACAGATAAGTGGTAGAAATTATGGATGTTATGAAATTTGTTAGTTCAGTTTATTTACTGTCCCAAACACTCTAGGAACTAACGCCCCACAAGTTTTCCCAACCCCGTCGTCTGCTCTTAGCCTACACGGACACCCGTCGGCAGGGCCATCGCCGGCACAACAGCGTCTGCTACAAGAGATGGCTCGTTACAGGCTTCCTTATGACCTAGCAGCGGCCAGCCACCAAATCCTGGCAGCCTCACATCCAGTTTCAGGAATGTCCAAGCTCTTCGGTAAGAATGTCAACTTTCTCTTGGTTTTTCCCGTTTTTGCTTTTCGTTTATCTATCAGTCAATGTTACCCAGGCAAGAGTTGGCACAAAGCGTGCTGCTGATATTATAGGAAAAAGGTAGAAACAGAAAGAAAGAAACTAGTGGAGATTAAACAACCTTAAAGAAAAGCACTATGTATGGCTCCTGTAGAAGCAGGAAACAAATTCGGCACGACGCTGTTCCAAAGCTACTTAGTAATAACAATAATAATTATGTTTGCAAAAGCCAGAAGGGCCATATACAAATAAAAATAGTAAATACACAGAAATAGAAATAACCATAAAACGAGCCCATGGAGGTAGGCCTAGTGGGTCTAGGCGAGAATCCCCCCGGCGAAAAAACCCCCCGAAACCCCCCCCCGCCAAAACTCCCCCGTTACCACCCCCCCCCCCCGACCAAAACCCCCCCGGTACCAAACCCCCCCCCCCCCCCCCGACGAAAAACCCCCAGGTAAAACCCCCGGTACCACCCCCCCCGCATAAAAAAGACGGGTATGTAAGAGCAGAGTAAATGGTAGGTACGGGTAGGTAGAGAGTAAGAGAAGAATAGAAAATCCCCCCGGTACCCCCCCCCGGCGAAAACCCCCCGACTCCTTAGACACTCACACATATTTAGACTGGGATTTACTGGGCAACAAAACGAACAACCATGTGACAAGCACGAGTAAGGTGAAGAGCTGGTAGCATATTTCTGGGACTATCTTGAAAGTGCTATCACAAAACGAGCTCAACCTTTCCCTTGACCCAAAGGATCCTCCCATCCAGTGTCGTCAAAATATCTCATTCCCTTTGAGACTTATCCTGCTCACAGACGGAAAGCAAGACAACTTTTGCGGTGTCATAGGTATCCCTCACTTACTGCCCATCTCTGAGTTTCTGGTATGACAATAACTAAAGAGCAATCAGGCGAGGGGAGCTTCACATTTCACCAATGGGTGGCATCCTAACTGCAGCTTCCTCGCCAAGAAGGGGGAGGCATTGGGAAAGAATTTATCGGGGGGATCGTTACACTGAGTGGAACTGGCTTTGACACCTCACTGACAACAGCTCCAGTTGAATGCGCGTGTTTGGTGACTTCAGCAATTATTAGTCTGTCACCATCAACATTCACCTTCGCCTTACAGTCCCTTTGTTTATCATTGTTCTGATACCCACTGTACTTCAGCATTATTATCAAGTTTGCGAAAGAAGTTTATTCTGCTCTTACTCTCTACCTACCAGTTACTCTACCCTGGCATACCCGTCTTTTTTTATGCGGGGGGGGGGGGGGTTGGTACCGGGGGTTTTGGTATCGGGGGAGTTTTGGTCGGGGGGGGGTTTGGTCGGGGGGGGGTTGGTACCGGGGGGGGGGGTCGGGGGGGGGGGTTGGTAACGGGGGGGTTTGGCGGGGGGGGGTTTGTCCGGGGGGGGGTTAGCCGGAACCCGGCCTAGTAAAAACTTCATATACAAAGAAATCACTCTACGGATTGCTCTTAACTCGGCATACTAAATAGCTTTCAGAAAAGAGCTAGGGCTAGATTGTGAGGGATGGTGTAAGCTTTATAATATAACTGTTCTTACATACCTTATATGAATTGTTTTTGCTCTTTCAAATAATTATCTCGTCGAAATGTCATAGTCGATTTTGGAAAACAGATTGCTAATATAAACACAATCATTCTGACTCGAAGCCCCCAGTGTCAGTATGGATATTTCTGTCTCAGTATTGATCTTTACTTGATCTATACTTGATCTTTAGTTTACTTGATTTTATTTTTAAAAATTTAGATGAGCCCGGGAAATGGATTAATCTAATTGCAATAGATTTTAAAAAAGCTTTCGATCTTGTAGATCACAAGATTTTGCTGGAAAAAATGGCAGAGAAAAATATTCCTGAATATCTTATTAATATCGTAAAAAGCTTTCTAACAAACAGAGAACAAATCGTAAAATATAAAAATAATTTTTCTTCTTCTTTACCGGTTTTTTGCGGTGTCCCGCAAGGAACAGTGATCGGTCCTTTATGCTTCCTCCTCATGATCAATGAAATAGCTGTCGGGCTGGAGGAAAGATGGAAGTATGTAGATGATCTTTCCCTAGCAGAGGTAGTATCTGGAGCGTGTAAAAGTCAAACTTTCAATTATATTGAACAAGTTACCTCTGAAGCAGCAAAATTGAATATGGTGGTAAACAAAGATAAATCTTCAGTAATGACATTTTCATTTCTCAAGAAAAACCTACCTGAATTTGAACCACCTATAGACCCAAACCTCCTCAGTAACAGCACTACCCTGCTAGGGGTAGTGATCTCTTCTGATCTAACTTGGCATGAAAACACAAGGTTGATTGTAAAAAAGGCAAATGGTGCTATTCAAATGCTGAAGACTCTAAAGAAATTCCGGGTTCCTAAGGATAAACTAAAATTAATTTTCTGCATGTTCATCCGCCCACTAGTAGAATATGCATGTCCTGTTTGGCATTTCGCTCTTACAAAAGAAGAAAGTGATAAAATTGAACGGGTTCAGAAGAGGTCTCTACAAATCATCTACGGAGGTTCCCCACTGCCTTACTCTTTTTATCTAAAAGAATACAAACTTGACCCCCTTTTTGTCCGTCGAGAGAAACTGTGCCTAAAATTTGGCTCAACCCTCCTCCTCCACCCCATCTACAAGAACTTCCTCCCGCCTCCCTTTGTCCCCCTCAGATCCCGACTCCCCAGAGAAGCGGCTGCGAAAGTTCCAAAACTGACACCGCTTTACTCCAGGACACAGCGTTATTCTCGAAGCTTTGTGCCGAGTTTTGTTCGTACTTTTAACAATTCGTAACTTGTGCGTTTTATCCTATTCTTTTTGTTTTTCTCGTTGACAAATCTTTCTTGTATTAAGTGTTTGACTGAAAGATACTATATTTGGGCTATGCCTATGAGAGATTGTATCTTGTTTACATTAAATGATTTGATTTGATTTGATTTGATATTTCTTTTTAGCTAGTTCAATCCGCCCCCCTGGTGTCATCGGGGGATCAAAACCGAAGGTTGCAACACCGACAGTTGTGTCGAAGATTGAGCAGTATAAAAGAGAGAACCCTACTATCTTTGCTTGGGAAATTAGAGAGCGGTTAATTTCGGAAGGTAGGTTTATTTTATTTTATTTCGGATTTGCTTTCCCCCAAAATCGCCCGTTGTTTTCTACAAGAGGAACAAAACAAGAGGAAATACCTCGGTGTGATCCGGATATGGTTATGCTTTCCTGGTCAAGTCAGTAAAGGTTTTGAACCGACTCGCTTTTTCGAATCGAATCGCTTAAATGACCCAACTTAAAACCTTTCTTCCATAAATGATACTAAAGACATGTTAAGACATGTTCAATATAAATTATATAACACACCATCTGTTAAGGTTACAGAATTGAACGAATGAATGAAGAATTTATGACGCTCTGCCCAAAGGCATAATTGCAGTAGAAAAAAGACAAAGAAATATAAAAATCCTCCCAAAACACTCAAAATATTTTCCGTAAAATTTATCCACTAATTTAATTTCTTCTGCTATGCCCTTTAAAGTGTGATTTTTTCGCTAAAAGTAACGTTGCAAACCGTGATATGATGGTATGATATCCAGTGTTATGTTTTACGCAAGAGTTTTCTGTCATATCGGTCAAAACAAAAATCTTGCATAAATGTCAATTATTTTCCCGTGGTACCAAAGCCTTTCCACTATACAGTCACACACTTCGTATCTGAGCTTACCAACATGACAGTTGGCTCCCTGGTTCCTTACCCATATTTTTCTTTCCTCTTCCTTCTTCGTACTTTCTGGAACTAGATAACTCCCCAAATATGTTGACAGGGTTAGTCAGGTTTTATAAATGACTCCAAATCTGTTAGTCCGCTAAGCCGAGATAAACATCATTAAGTTTCAGTGCTTTAATCAGTTTCCGAAGTACCTTAATTTGTCCGCACTTAAATTCAGTCGTTCGGTTCCCGCAGAGTGAAAAATGAAGCGGTGCCCTTTCGAGCTAAACTAGGGGTAGGTAGCAGGTCCGTATCCAGGAATTCATTACGGGGGGGGGTGCCCTGGATTCGGACCAAAAAGGACACAAATCAGAGGTTAAAGCCTATTAAAAACGATTATTTTTGTGGATTTCGGGGGAGGGGTCGAACCCCCTCTCCTGGATACGTCCCTGGTGGGTAGTTAGGTACTTTGTTTGTAAGTAAATCGATACACGTTGTTTTACAGCTGCAAACTAAAACTAGAATACGCCACTAATGAAACATTCACAACAAAACTGAAGATCACATTTAACGAAGAAAATGGAAAAAAAACCTAAAACTAATCGGATGATAAATTTCTATCAGCCTTGAACAAAACAATTTCAAAACGGTTCGTATTCATAATAAACTTGAGAACTATCTCTCAATTATCTTAGTCACTAAGCTAAGGCAAAATGGAAAATCCAGGAAAAAAAAGAGGAAAAACAAAATAATAAAAAGGGAGCTTTTGATAGGTTGGACTAACGCTCAAGGACCATGGCTTAACAGGGGACCGCAGTCCTTTTGATCGACACTAATCATGTTCGTTGACTTCGATCATAAAACTTACTATCATCGCAGCTCAATGAATTTTCTGGGAAACTGTACTGAAGAACAAAAGCAGGTTATGACAAAGATAAAACGGCGTATATCCGAGGGAAATTGCGGATAATAGCTTAGTTTGACAGGTAGTTTCGAGTTAAGCAGAAGACAATTAATCGAGCAGAAATTTTCTTCGAAGCCCGGAACGAATGGAGCCACTACGGGGTGAGGTGGAAAGGAACACTTAAAGCCCAAACCGGAGATAATTCTGTCCTATTGAAATTTGAGAACTTTGAACATGGCTTTCTGTTAAAAATGAGAACAAACAAGACAACAGAAACGAAATTTAAACAAAGCAAAGTATTTCTAAAGGGAGAGAGACTAATACTGAAGATAGACATTTTTAAGAATTGTTTTTAAAGTTCTCCAGTCGTCCGATGTAAAATACTTTAGAAAGTCAGTATCGATAGATGACATTAACATCTTTTGCGAGACCGTGTTTCGATTGAGTCTAATAACTAAAGCATGAGCTTTTGCTTAGGAAGAAGAAACAACACCAAGAAGCGACTTCTAAAAGAAACTGAAGTGTTTCTGAATGTGTTAGACTACATTATAAAGTGTTAAGGTCGGGCTTCACTACCCAGATTATTCGCCCGAATTCTGGGTTCCCGTTTTCTTCGATATCGGTATGGGTAGTGAAGACAGGTCTGAAACGGTCTGAAAGCACCCCGGACGCGTCCGGGAATCTGGTAGAAAAATCTACCAGATTCGCGAATTCTGGGTGAAAAGAAGCGGGAATTTGAAAGTAGTTGGTAAAATCTAAGAAAATGACTGAAGTGCTGAAAAATGCCCAAAAGTGGACTGTTGAAGAGACATTTGATTTGATTTCTGTTTGGGACCGTCTTCACATAATTCGGACCTCAGATTCTGGGGCGTCTGGGTAGTGAAGCCCGACCTTTAGACTCTCATGTTATAAAGTTCTGACCAACTTCTTCGTTTTATCCCTAACTTCAGTAACTCATCTTTATTCATTGCAATCACGTAGCAAAAAAAATAAGAAAAGGCACAGGTGTTTTACCGCACATGTTCTATGATTTCTGATCTAGTGGAATTCGATGCAGGCTTCTCTGCTACTTTTACATGAAAATTAAGCGAAGAAGACTGATAGCATGGAGGTGTGATGTGTTTGCGTTTAAAAAAACAAAATAGTCACACAGTGGCACAGCTGGCACATGTTAGCATAAAAGCAAATAAAATAGGTTAAAACAACTATTGAGCTGCTGTAGTCTTAGCTTCAAAGTCAGAAACTAATGATATTTGAAAGTGCAAAACGGATTCGTCAGCTGAATTTTATTAGATCTATATTTCGGCCCTTCTTAGCAAGGGTCATCTTCGGGCTCAAGCCAAGAAGGGCTGAAATCTAAAATTCAGCTGACGTATCCGTTTTGCACTGTCAAACATGATTCGCAGTCAGCTTGGGCTGAAGGAATATTCAAAAAAGAATGAAATTTTTTGATACCTGCAACCTTTCCCCTTCACGGAAGTGCCATATACACAAAACAACGCACATACATCGAAGTTACTGCTCACAGGTGCCAAGAGGCTAACCTCTTCGCTCCCTTATAGCGATCGTAATTTCTGTTCGTCGGTCGGTCGATCTGACATTCATATTTTTGCTACTCATCTTTGTTCTTGCTCGAAATTGGCTGCATTAGTAGGACACCCGTATTTCGTAACTGAAATCTTCGCTGGTCACGAAGCCCTGAGCGAGGGTTGTTTCATGTCAAGCACAAGCATTCGACTAGGACTAGGATTTCCTGGTCTGATACAGACTGTAACATTGTTTTAAAAACGTCGTTGCGAAAATTCAATCTAGTCCTGAAGTGTGGACAAGTCTTTACCCAGTTTCCCAACTTCCTGACAAAATAGAAACGTCGGTCCTCTTTAAAAGGTCTGTCCCTTTTTGGGGAATAAGTGAGAGTTGTACTTTGAATTGTGGCGCTTAAAGATATACACAAATAATTAATACATAAAGAAAACAAAAAGAAAACATTTTCTGATTCTTTCGTAATAGAAGAGAAATAGTTTTATCAGTGCAGACCACTTATAAGTGCATTTTTTTTACTCCACTGGGCATGTCTTGCACTTTAATTACCTCGCTGTTATTTCCTTTTCAACTAAATTACTTTACCTTACCGTAGTCTGAAAGATCTTGAATACGAGTAAGATATGTTATCGGGAATGTCAGAGCTACGGAACAACAAAAATTCATAGGATTTTCAAACCTATTTAAGTTGAAAAAAGTGATTTGCAACAACTAGATTATCGTTTTTCATCCCAATTCAGTGAACCTTTAAAAGACATTAATGCATTCTTTCCTGGGCTATAGAATAGAACCGTTCTCCCAGTACGATCCAACTATCCAGTTGCCTTTTTCTTCTTGAAAGTGTCCCTCTAAATGCTAATGCACCCATGCACAAAAGAAGACTCGAAACGCCTGATCATCCCTGACCACAGTTAGTCAAAGCGCTATTTTCCTAGCATGAATTTGTCTGATTTTGCTTCATCATCTACATTATTAATTTCATTACCAACCTTATTACAGTTGATTAATGACTATCCAGCACCTGTTTGGTCACTCCTGAATTGATACTGATAGACAACTATTCAAAAGGAATATGGCGTGTTATTAAACCGGCCCAGTAGACTAACAATAGATGCATTGTTAAGAGGTTCTTCTGTCATTATAAGAAGTTGGGACGAGGATAGACATTTTTTAATGAACTAAGGGTAGAGGAATAACAGCTGACATCTTTTGGCTTGGTCTTTACGAATGTGCTTCGTAAGGGTAAATAGCTATAAGGCGAATAAATGGGGTTTATTCGACAGAAAACGCTGCAACCGAGGCTGCAACGCCCACAAACTAACTTGGAAGGGACTTAAAAACCATAAGCATCAACGAAAAAAAATGTTAAAAAAATAAGCTAGACTTGCTAGATCTGGGACGCCCAAAACAACAGAATAATAAAAAAATTTCAAACAAACATACTGCTAGCTAACCCCCTTTAAAGAAGAAAATGGCTGAGATTAACGTATCAACTTAATAAACCGCCAAACAATGAACTTTCCAACATTTTCAGAAATCCGACAAAACACTACATAACCCGAACTCACTCGATCAACTTTCCCACTTAAACGTATAGTAGTCTAATTCCCATTCGTCCGAAGAGGGAGCCTTGTTTGTTGACAGTATTAAGCAATTAAGTTTTACTAGTCGGAGTTTCACTTATTTTAGTAGGCTTCAACGGAGCTAACGCTGCTAGGGCTAACGCCATTTAATCGGCAATTAAAACATGGCTACTGCCAATTTTGGTGTCAACCAAAACAGTTCTCCTGCCCTCTTAACCAGAACAGGGCCCTTGTTTTAAGGAAGAAGAAGAACAGAACCAGAAGAACAAGGGGCCCTGCCCTTCTTCGTTTTTCGTGGCGGTTCTTTTTATTTTGCTAACTGTCTTCGGATGATCTCTTCAACCCTATTTCCGTGTTCAGTCATGTAGTTTAGTTCCCTTATGTCATATTTCATTAGGAACTAACCATATTCGGACAACCCTTTCAATCATATTTCCGGTTTCAGTTGCATAATTGCGTTTCTTCATATTTCATGAAGAACTAAGTGTATTCGGATAATGCCTTCAATCATCTTTCAGTTTTCGGTCATAGAGTTCGGTTTCTTTGTATTGCATGATGGCCTAGCTGTATTCAGACCACCCCTTCTTATTTACTAGGAGTATGCACGTCCAACACAGCACCTAGTGTGAGCAGCATCAATCGTATACTGCGCAATCGTGCTGCTGAACGAGCAGCTGCCGAATTCGCTCGTGCTGCGGGTTACGCCTCGCTATACACCCCTGTCACTGCAACTGCTGCCTACCCCTTCCATTGGCCCTCTCCTCTATGGCACGGGGTTCACGCAGCCTCGCACTTTGCCCCTCCAATGATGCCCTCCATCGGCCACTGTGCACCGACAACAATACCAGTAGCATCGTCGACAAACTCAATGAGAAGCACATCTTCTACATCAGTGACGTCAGTCCAGCCATCACCTCCACTGTCAGTTGGATCAAGTAGCTCTCCGGTCATGGCAGAAAAAGAAAAACTAAAAGGTACATACTATGTTTATAATTATGGAGCTAAGAGGTGTGCTTCCTTTGTCTGAACCGGCAAATCATCTTGTAGATAAGAAGACTATTCTCAATTAAAGCTTCCTTTAAAGCCAGAAGGAATGCCAAACATCAATTTCCTACGTCATAATCCTTTTTTTTGTTATTGTTCCCCAGTCGCTTCTATGCAACAGGAATGTGAGCCAGTTTAGACGTTTTTGAGGTTACTAATCATGACAGACGAACCGATATCTGCCCGCTGCGGCGTGAATAGAAGGAGAGACTAGTTAAAAAAGGATTTTGCTATTACCGTGAGGTTTCATAGACATTATGAGGCGTTCATATTCACCAAGCCTGGGACCGTAACTTAGACCTTAGTTTCTTCTGCATCTCCAGAGGTGCTTTTGGCATCTAAGAGAGTCACCAGTCATCATCTTCCCACTGGGTCTGGATTGCGGATACCCGACTAGTAGTTGCGACGAAGAGCATTAATTTGTTGATTTCTTAGTCGGGATTCATCCACTTGTTACTTGAGGATAGCGTTCAGACGTATAAGGCGTATTCCCGCCGTTCCCCGAGGACTCCACTTGAGGAGTCCCCGCGTTTTTGTTTGTCCCGGGGACGTTCCCCACGGACGGGGAATGCTCCGATTATCATCGCCATCATCAAAAAGGACTTCTTTTCAGATTTGGACGAAAATCAATTTTTGCTGGTGTTGGTGCAATGTAAAATTAATCAAAAACAATCAGGATAAACAAAACCAAATAAAGTGGATCCAGATAAGTTTCGTCAACTGCATATTTGTTTTTCGAACAAAATCCATTTTAGAAGCATTCCCCGTGTTCTCGCTGTTTTCCGTACGCGGAGTCCGCGTGGAGTGACTCCCTCTATTCTCGCCGTTCCCTTCGATTCCCCGAGGAGTCCTCGGGGAACGGCGAGAATATGCCTATAGTGCTTCCCAGCCTGACAGTACGGGCCAAGTATCTCCAGCGATGATGTTCAGTGAAAGATTGCACAGTCGCATTGCGAATTGCCAAGTTTGCGACCCTTTCTGTCCCGTGTTTGTCTGAGATACTAAGTCTCAAGGATCTTGAAGCGAAGTCTGGGAATATTCCACGACCTTTACAAATGTACTCTCTGTACGTTTCTGCAAAGAAAAATAAAATACTGCTATTAAAGACCTTGAAGTTTCCAGTCTTGTGCGTGATTTCGAAACTGTCAACTGTTTACTGTCAATCACTAACCTCCGATGTCGCTGACAGCGCCGTCCTCAGTCATATGCGAATCAATGTTGGGCTCTACCACAGACTGAAGGGGTCACCTAACAAAAGCTGAGGGTAACCACTTGGGATGGGAGAAGACTTGGAAAAAAGTTTCGTAAATTTGCTTTAAAATCACCCGAGAATATCGAGATTTCCTGGGGTCCTGCTGCGACTAACTGAATAAACAAATATAAAAAACGTAATTGTTTCCTGTTTTCAAGGAACCAGTCGGTCAAACTACATTTAATCTTTGCATTTACATGGCGTGTTTTCGCTTCAGGAAATGGTAATATAATTCGTGAAACACTGAAAAATGAAGAAACTTTCATTCACATGAAGCTCACGTTGACCAAGGAGTTGCACCTTTAATTCCGATCGAAATTGAAAAGGATCAAACTTGAACACGACAGCTAGGTACTAGGTAAAAAAGAACACGTGAACTTAATCTGTGTTTATTACAGTTGGAACTTGCAATTTGCCAAATACGTAACATATTAATTGCAGTCAAAGTTGGAAGGTCTGAAACTTGGGGACGACAGCTAGGCTCTGTAAGACAACTTAACAAACGAACAAACGAACATACTCTTTTTGGTTCATGAAAGTTGGAGACCGCGGTTTGCTGCTCAACAGAGCTCACAGAGCTCATATTGTCCATCTCACATTTCACCGCTCTCGGACGGGTGTGCGTTGGGTGGTTTGGGTCAAACCATTCGAGACTTCCCTTTGCTTTTCCCTAGATTTGTGTACGTTCCCGTTTGCAGCTGAGTTGTCTGCACCTAGTCTTACAATATCTCACTACTGGCAATAACAAATAAGCCAATAGGACCCTCCGTCTTTGTTCCCACACACAAACAATGGGTACTGCGAAAAAACTGAGCGGAGCTACAACAACTTGCTCATCTTTGAGTTGACTCCGGTCTAGCTCCCTCTTCGCCGCTGCGCATATCAGAAGAAAATACAGTATCAGGCTTGCTTACCAGCTCTACAACGCGTTACATGTGACAAATATTCCTTCAACCCAAGCTGACTGCGAATCATATTTGACAGTGCAAAAACGGATACGTCAGCTAAATTTTATTCGAGCTATATTTCGGCCCTTCTTGGCAAGGGTCCTCTTCAGGCTCAAAACCCAACAATATTATCACAAGTTTCGTTTTTCCAACTTGAGCGGTTTTGAGCCTGAAGAGGACCCTTGCCAAGAAGGGCCGAAATATAGCTCGAATAAAATTTAGCTGACGTATCCGTTTTTGCACTGTCAAATATGTTACATGTGACGTCACAATGGCAGACAACCAATCGGCTGTTACTCTCGAAATTTCTTCTCCGGGGCTCTACTGTGATATACTGTTCAAGAGGTAACGAATTGTGATGATCCGCGTAGCTCCTACCCTCCGCTCGCTTGTATCGAGAATTCGACTCCGCATGGTTGTATTACAGAGGTAGTGAGACGGAGGTTCTTGTGCTTATTTCTTCTTGCTACTGGTTCCGTTCATTGTCGAGCACCTCAGTGAGAGTGGATTAAATATTTCTTCAGCCCAAGCTGACTGCGAATCATAGTTGGTTGCGCCAAACGGATCCGTCAGCTGAACGTTTCCTATATTGGACAGTGTAAAACGAATACGTCAGCTGAATTTTATTATAGCTATATTTCGGCCCTTCTTGGCAAGGGTCTTCTTCAGGCTAGAGCTGGAAAATGAGCTTGTGAAAAAATGCTCAAGCTGGAAAATGGACTTGAGGATTTTTTTTTGCAGAAGTTCATTTCCCAGCTTGAGCGGCTTCAGCCTATAGAGGAACCTTGCCAGGATCAAGGGACGGAATATAGCTCTAATATAATTCAGCTGACGTATCCGTTTGAACTGTCAAATATGATTAGCAGTCAGCTTGGGCTGAAGGAACGTATCCGTTTACTGATCAGCTGACGTATCCGTTTGGCACAGTCAACTTTAAGTAGTGGAGCCTAAACCCGCCCTAGTTCAAACTCCAACGACTTTAACACTTAGTTATCGATGACTATATCTTGCAATATCTGCTGTTAGAAAATGGGATATCCCAAAAGATTTTTTTTTTATCAACGAAAACTTATTTTACGTTACGTGATCACCTGATCAAGGGCTATTACTCACTTTGATTAAAAAAAGAACATAGGCTGAAGGGATTTAAAAGTATATTGGCTTTCCGGCCAGTTTTCCTTTTAAATCATGAAGAATATCTGCTTATTTGAACAATAGCATAGCAGTAAACTGAAACGGGGAAACAGACGTTTCTAGCAGACTTCAGACTAAGAATTAAGAAGCCCTTAACTGTACCAAAATTGCTACTTTGTATGTGGTAGGAGTTGTGAGATAGCAGTTCCGTACATTTTAGTGTCTTCTGTTTCAGTCAGAATCAGCTGCATTTACATTTTAACGGCCGAAATCTTCTACTTTGGGAATATGATACCGCGGCTAAACAGTAGCAACTTGAATGCTGTCATTATCACAACATTTATGAAAGTCATTCCTGTAATAAACATTCTTTCCAGTATATTACTGTTTGTGTTGCTGGGAACTGCTTCCGGTTTATGACGTAAAACGGTCGCAAAACTTGAACTTGAATTCTGCCATCATCACTGTATTTCTTAAATATATTCAAGTAGTAAACATACTCAAAGGCAGGGTCGAAATCTGTTGTGTCTGCCACAAACAAACTCTTCTCTCAATTTCCTAACATCTGTACTTTTTTTCTTTTATCAGACTTCTTGATCAAGGCATCAGTAGCATACTGCTATGCACTCACTACTTTCAGCTGTTAAAGTTTAACTGATAAGCCAACTTATTTGTGTGTCATTTAATTGGATACACTGAATTATTTGGATTCTGCAAAGGATTTTTTGATTTTCCACTCTCTGCTCTAGTTATGAGGCTCAGAATATCTCCGGCCGTCCCCACAGCGTAAATTCTACTATGACGCGGGAAATTTTATCCTCAGATTTTCAGATTCAGATTCAGATACTTTTTACTTCACCAAAATAAAGACAACTTCATTATAGAAAAAAACTCAACAACCACATAAAAGACAAAAGCCCTGTGAGTGGCTGTATCTTCTAACCACCTCTTAACCTAAAATTATTCAATAAATACTAACAGAAAAACTAATCTAATCTATTTTCAAAAAAAGAAGAAAAAAGACGTAAGAGAGAAAAAAGAAAGAGAAAAAAAGGAAAGAACAGGAAAGAAAATGTTTCCCTCGTCACAACCTGACCACCACCCCCCATCTCACCTCCCCCCACCCACCTCCTCACTCCCCGCCTCCCTACACCCCTTCCAACAACCCACAAAATTCAACCACCTTTTTCAATTAAAAATTTCTTTAACTTTCTTTTAAACAAAATTAAGTTATCGGCCGCTCTAATACTATCCGGGAGACTATTCCACACTGAAACAGCGATGTTTCTAATAGCGAAACCTGACCTCGTTGAGTATCGGATTTCATGAACCAGATGGTCAACATTTCTGGTAGCATATTCATGGTAAAAGGAATTCTAGGAAAACATATTCCAGAAGTACTCAGGGGACAACTTATATTTAAACACTGAAATACAAAAACTGATAGCTGGTAGTCACGCTGTTGTCCAACATTCAGAACACCAAGCTTTTTATAACATGCAACAGTATTTTCACACTGCTGCAATTCACCGAGTACTCTCATTGCTTTGTTTTGCACTATTTGAATCTTTTTGTAATTACTTATGAAGTTACTGGCCCATACCGAGCACCCGTTCCCAGTATAGGGTTCAAGAATGGAGTTATATATAAGCTTCAGGGTTGAGACTGGAAATGTATGTTTCAGTTTTCGGATTATCCCTAGACCTCTAGAAGCTTTGGCTGATATTATTTCACTGTGTTTCTTCCAGCTAAGATTGCAGTCAATATGGAATCCCAGGTAACGGAGGTCGTATACTTGTTAGATAACTTCAGATCCAGATACAACCACAGAATCCAGTAGGGATCAATCCTCAACACAAATGCAGCTTTTCAGTGGGCAGTGGTGAGATTGGTGACGATTGCTTAGTGCCTGAACAAAAAAAATGACAAATTTCTCGTAAGGCACACAACAAAAAATACAAGCGCATAGAGGCACCACAAATCACACGAAAATTCCACTATTTGAAAATCGATTATTCGTGAATAGTGGAACAACGAAGTAACTCATTTTCAGCGGGTTTTCAGGCCAATTTGAGGGAATAAGTGATGAGTAACTAGATTGTCCTATTCTAGCCCTTTTCGGTTAAACTTTAATTACAAGCTCTTTAACCCCCTTTCTCGTCGCCTGACAGTCTTTTCGCCCAAAACGGTGATGCTGGGATTCTTAGATTCCTCCCATAATCAGAACGAATAATCTGTGAATGATTGGCAATTGCACATTTGTTGAGTTCTAAAAACCATCTTGGAATCAGCCGTTCCTTGTGAATATTTTGGATGAACATTTTGGATAAGTTATGTTTTCTGGCCTGATCGAAATAAGTCCCTATTGAGGACGGGAATAAATAGATAGATTTATTGATTCTGGGGCAGCCTGAGGGCCATGGCAACAATTAATCAGAAAAAATATCAAACACAAAAGAGCAAAAAAAAACCCAGCAACTCCTCCGCAATCTTTCTCTACTCTAACGACACGTATTTCTCCGTTCCAAAAATCTACTCCTGTGTTGCATCCCTATCCTCAGGAATCGCCCCAATCTCTTAATTGTAACCAAACACTAGTTGCGTTATTGTTCGGCTTTTGCCTTTCACTTTTCAGCTTTTTTCAGGCCTTTTTTAACATTCTCGCGTTTTTGTAAATCGCCGACTACTAAGGACTTTTCGCTTTTCTTGGATAAAAACGTAATTTTGACAAATACCATTTCACTTGTATTTTATTTGTACTGTAATTTTTAATCTTTAAAATCTCACACAGTCTCCAAATACTGATTATCACTTCGAGTCAGATCCGTCTTTTATTGGATTTTTGGGTAATGTCACAAAAGTTGCGGGGCAAAAATCCAAAATGAGAACGCAACTTGGTCACCTACCAAGTTTGCCTTTTTGCAAAAAGCCAAGGCAAAAGGCGAAAGTTGGCGTTTGCCTTTTTGACAAAAACGGGAAATTGTCAAACAGTGCTTAGGACCATTTTACGAAAACACAAAAAAAGTAAAAAGCCGTCGAAAAGGCGAGTGAAAAGTCGAACAAAACCGCAACTACTGATTCTTAACAACTCTGATTAACCACTCTTCATCAAATTCCCACACAGCGTACTGTTCTTTCCTCTATTCACTCAGCTCCACACACTCGCAAATTAGGTGTACCAAACTCTCATTCTGACACCCGCACATCGGACAGAAGTAAGGACCGGATCTCTGCCTAAAATTACGACTATATCGTCTTTTAGCCCCAGTTGATAGAGTATCCGACAGCATTTCAATGATTAACTTTATTTTAAAGTTTAACCGAAAAGGGCTAGGATAGGACAATCTAGTTACCCATCACTTATTCACTTAAATTGGCTTGAAGACCCGCTGAAAATGAGTTACTTCGGTGTTCCGCTATTCACGAATATCGATTTTCAAATAGTGGAATTTCTGTGTGATTTGTGGTGCCTCTATGCGCTTGTATTTTTGCTGTATGCCTTATGAGAAAGATTCATCATTTTTTTTGTTCAGGCATTAAGCAATCTTCACCAGTCTCATCACTGCCCACTGAAAAGCCGCATTTGTGTTGAGATTAAAATTTCCCGCGTCGTAGTAGAATTTACGCTGCGGGGACGGCTGGAGATACTCTGAGCCTCATAACTAGAGCAGATAGTGGAAAATAAAAAAAATCCCTTTGCAGAATCCAGATAATTCAGTGTATCCAATTAAATGACACACAAATGAGTCGGCTTTTCAGTTAAACTTTAAATATTCAAATATGTTTGCCTAAAATGTTTTCTCGCCTTGACGGTGACTCACAACAGCAGGTGGATGTGTATGATGTGTCGGATTGGGGTATATAATCTTCCAGTAATTGTATAACTTTGTACTTTGTAGAAAGTCAAAACAGTTACAATGTTTACAGGTGAAGAAAGCCCAGAGCCAGTGAAGTCCGAGCGGTTGTCTCCCAAAATAGAACTGCCTCCTCGGAAGATATCCCGGTCCCGCAGTCGGTCCCGCTCCCGTAGTCCTCATCGACCCTCTCCGCCCCAACCATCCCGGATCGAGGCAGCTACCCCAAACGGCATTCCATTGCCATTGCATATCCAGCAATCCCTGATATTTGGACAGAACTTGATGATGTCGAGTGAGGCGTCAAAATTCAGGAAACACACGTTTTCTTCAGAGCATGTGAAAGAGCTGGAAAGGGAGTTCGTACGAGCACATTACCCAGCTCTAGAGATGAGAGAAAGAATAGTCAAGGCGCAGACGGAAAGCCGATTTCCTGTAAGTATTTCAATAAAATGTATTACTTATTATTGAGTTTTATTTCTGCTTTCTCCAAAGACAAACACCAAATTCACAAGAAAAACCGGAAAAACTACACTAAAATACAACACTAATTTGGGGCCCAACAGATGCCTCCAAATTGGGAGGTTGTAGAAAATTGGGTTTTCTGCCAGGAGAATATAAATATTTTATTTGTAACCCATACAATGAGTAAGGTGACAACGGGATAAAAAAAAAATCAACACAGGAAAATTTAGACATAATATCTAGTTGGGCCTACAAAATGCATGAAGAACCTATGCGATAAACTGGATGTTACTGTAGAGGCGTTGAAGTTTTCTCTAGGGACGAATGACATCTTGGACGCCGGACTTCTGGAGTAATGTAGTGTTGCGAAAGGAACAAAGGAGGTACTTCAAACATTTACAATGATTATAGTCGAACGGATGAGATACTTCTTTGAATATCATAGCCTTAAAATGTCATATAAACTGGCTTTGTACTCAGATTCAGCAGCATTACAGCAAAGATTCTGGACAAACGCCAGACCCCAACTCTCAATTAATTCAATATTTGATCATTTTTTATAACCTAATAGTATTGGGGTAACACACACAAAAAACAGTCGTCAAACCCCAGCTGTACTTATCTGAAAGAATTAACAGTATCGCAACATTCACTGTTACTAAGCTCAAATCAGACTAGATGTTGAGTAGAAACATTCTTCGAAAGTATTGAAAAAAGAAGTAAATCACCAAGAATTAATGAGAATTGGACGTGAAACTGGTAAGATTTAAATCCTCCCGTATGTAGTTAATAATACACTATTGTTTTGTAAATGGCCCGACGGCTCTTCACGTCTGTACACCTATTTATCATGGTCGATAAAAAGTTAAAATTAAAATGAAAGGTACAGAACAAAAATATAAATATCAAAATGAGTTGCAATACTGAAAATTTAGTACGCGTGATCTAAAAAATAGGTCATTTAATTTTAACAAGGATAGAAACAAGGTTAACTTCAGGAATTTCAACATTGATTATGAATGAACAAATGAATTTAATGAATGCGTTCCCTAAAAAGTCCTTTGCGCCATGGCAGGACACAAACATATAACAGAAATAAGCACTCGAACTATACCATTCCATATATTCAGCAATCACTCAGACTTCTGTGAAGTAAATAAACTATCCAATACACTATTAACTTTCCCCACCACAACCTCAACCGACAGTAAAATGTTCACGGTGTGTGTCTGATTGGTCATAAATCGACCGGTATATAAATCGTCGGTTTGCCTTATATGGGGGGCACGAAAAATCTCACGGATGGTATCTGGATTGAAAACATTAGGATCGACACATATACGAAGTGCCGGTAGTGAGACGACGGGTGCACGACTGTTTAGTACACTAGTGGGCGGGTGGATAAATTTCTTTTAGACAATCCGACGGCATTGAGAATCTGGTATAATCGCTGGTATCCCCCTTCCCGCTTTTGTTTTCCTTCTTTCTCGTTTCTTTTTCCTTGGTTTTCCCTCTTTTTCATTTTTGAAGTTGAACCATAGATAATTTTTTGTTTTCCTCCCCTCTTTTCTGTTTTATTCGTTTCTAAATGTAGGCTGTTCAGTTAGTTGATTCTATTTGTTTTTTATTATTAATATCGGTTAGTGCCCTGACCTAGCCAAGCACTTCTTTTGTGCTTTCCGGG
Organism: Branchinecta lindahli; assembly: GCA_023053555.1. NCBI lineage: Eukaryota > Metazoa > Arthropoda > Branchiopoda > Anostraca > Branchinectidae > Branchinecta > Branchinecta lindahli. The sequence goes on along the minus strand of JAKZAO010000010.1, from coordinate 19,712,849 downwards.
CAGGAATATTATGATAGTTTAGTTTTTTTTTTTATCTTTAAATATTGTCAAATAAAAGTTAGACTGAAACGACTGTACGGTTATGTTAGTAGTAGATATACAAATCGTTTACACAAGAACACAGTACATCTTCATCTGGTATTTGAAGAGTCGAGTCATACTCGTCTATATAATAGTGTTTATACAGTCGACGGTACCAAGATCATAGTTCATTTCGTATACGGATCGACAGCGTGAGAACAAGAACAAATAATCTGATAGAACCTCCGTCTCCCTATCTCTGTAATACAATCCTGCGGAGTCGAGTATTTCCGCATGCCCTGCCCGATGCAAACTAGCGGTGGTTAGGGGCTACGCGGCACATCACGTTTCGTTACCTCTAACAATAGCTAAATCGCTGTGAAGCCGCGTAGAAGAAACTTTCAAAGTAAAAGACGATTGGTTCTCTGGACGCGCTCCAGAGCGGGTCAGCGGGCCTTCTGCTGTTATTATTTCTTTGGTATGAGCAACGGCGCAGACGGAAATAGACGGGACGGGTATGAACTCAAAGCTAGATCTAGCCCAGCTCAGTTTTGTCGGGGTATCCATAGTCGCTGCATGGAACCAAAGACGGAGGTTCTATCAGATTATTTGTTTTTTGATAAGAATTTGACGAATATTCGAACTGCCGGTACGAGACGACCCACTTGCGACTGGTTGGTGTACGAATAAATGGTGGATGAATGTTCTTTCTACGGAATAGCGCGATAACAAGAGTCCGGTGGATGTGGTAGACGATGACAATTCTCTGGTGTACGAACTTTCAGTTGTCCGGAAAATCAATCGAGCTTACAGATAAATCGTTCGAAATGGTGTCCGAATCTTCGGAGATTAGAAACAAAAAGTTTGTATTCGAATTGTCTGGTTTAGGAGAGAACCCAATCGTACAAGTGATGGTATTTGCAGTTGGATCTTAGAAGTCGTTGGGAGTTGGTTGGCTTTAGTTAATAATCTGTGAATAATAGCCTAATCTGTGAATTCTTATTGTGGTTGCATTTTAAGGGAAGCCACGCGGAGTCACAACACAGTCATCTAGTCAGACCTTGGAACAACCCCTTCGTCCGATGGCAGCCTTGGGTAGGCAATAATGGCCAGCAGCAGCCTGATATGAAGAAATAATCATTTTACCATGGAAAAGAATTATAGTACGATAAAAAAGGAAAAGTTCCATACTAAGCTCAAGAAGTTGGAAAGTTGAAGTCAGTCCGGAGCATAGCGTGAATATAGTCTTGCTGGGTTCGTCAGCGCTTTTTTTGTGTGCAAAGACTTTAAGACAATCACTTCTTTGTAAATGCACTTGGTGTTGCAAATTGTTTGATATCTGTGATCAGTTGATAATCATTTATGTAAAAAGTTAGTGTTTTGTATATAAGTCGCAAATAAACACACAACATACCTGAACTTGTCTTGAAGGAATGGGTCTTTCCGTAGCTTGTAAAGTCGTACGGCACAACTTTATGCGTGAAGTTGTATGTATTAAACCATAGTAGTGCGAATTAGTATGAACTTGTCTTGGAGGGGTCCCTTTGCGTAGCGGCTCGTAACCCATAGTCATTCCGCGTCGGGATCGACGGAAAACGGAGACAACTAGCGAGTAACCCCGCGGTAAAGAACGCAGCTCTTAGAAATATGAACCTAATTACCTTAAAACTACCTTTAAATCGCTCTTCCAGCGAGACAAGGTGGGGTGATCCTCCTGTAGAGTCCATCACTGGTTGGCAGCTTGATTGGTAGACTGTTGTTGTTACATCGTTCGGCTCACTGACACTCCAGTTTAGCCGAAATTATTTTTTTTATAAGTTTTAAGCCACAGAAGGACGAAATAGTGTAAATATTTAGCTTTCTCAGCCAGAACCATGGGTCATTTAGTGCAGTGTCGACACAGCAAGCTCAATCCTTCGAGCGACTCTTGCTTCTCCTTCATGCTGCTTCAGATTCTCCAACCTAAGCACACTTCCCTTCGTTTGTACAAAGTGCTGCTTATCTTCCAGAACGGTAAGCAGTCTTTACACTCGAAATACCCCTCCCCAACCGCGTCACGAAAATGTCTGGAAATGTTCGCCGTTGAGTCGAATCTTCCACGTTCAGTAACCGACATTGCTGGAACTCTTCATCCCGAGCGCCCATTCCAAGTGTACCTCTGACCTGTACGAAAGATCTGTCGGAAATGTGTTCGCTCCAGTCATCCTTGTCAATGAAGTTTGGTTGATTTTCGCCGGATTCCGATGGAAATGTTTGTCTATTAAAAAAACGTAGTGCAGATACGGAGTCCGAATATCTTCTTTCGGATTCGTCGAGTATGTGATCCAGTGATAGAAGCAGTGCAGATTTTTACCAATTCTGTCCTTTTACCTTAAAATCAGAAGTCAAGTTGACTCTATGCAATTGTTTCTGCTCACAGCTTAAACCCATCTTAACCTAAAGACACCGAAATAATCCGCATAATCTAAACCTCGTTCTACAATTTATCCTACGTCCTACTTTATTTGTCCTACGTGCCCTTCTACGATCTTGGCTCAAAGCATACCTCTGACCTGAGAAATCATCACAGCAGGTTTGATCAGAACATCACCAGCCCTCCGCTGGTTTTTATGGCACTTGCAGCTTCGCTCAAGTGCCATATACCGATCACTTTTCCGTCGGTCGGTCGGTCGGTCGGTCGGTCGGTCCGGTGATCGCGAGTTAGGGTACTTGCAGATGTGCTAGGACGATGAAACTTGGCAGGCATATCAGGGACCCGACCAAACTAACTTGCAAATAGTCACTTCCCCGATCCGACCACCGTGGAGGGAGTAGAGGGCGGGGGAATCCTGAAAATTTAGTAGTTTTTGTAAAACCCCTACCCCTTTCTACACACTAGTAGGTCTGCGCGCGGCGTGACGTCACTCTTTGCATCGGATCACTCTGTTAACATTGGAAAGAGCTAGTGCATTCGAGGGTCAAAGGGGTTTGTATATGTGGTGCAGTGCGGGGGAATATGGAAAATTGAGTGTTGTGTAACTTTCGAACGGGTGATCGGATTGGGACGAAACTTAATACCTGAATGAATGACATATCTATGATGTTCCATTTGAAGTCCGAACCGGATTCGACAGCTATGGGGGAGTTGGGGTGGGGGAAGACCGGAAATCTCGAGAAACGGTTATAATGGAGGGATCGGAGTAAAACTTGCTGGGAAGAACAAGAATCTGCTCCAGATAAATCGTTTACACGTTTGGACTGGACCCGGACACTTGGAGGGGAGGTGGAGGGAGTTTCCCGGAATTCTGGTGATGACAGTTTTTGGGATTTTCACGACGAAACTTGGGAGGTGTATCAGGGTCGCCACTTTTCAAATCTGACCATTCCTTAAAGTACCAATCATGACCGCAAATTAAGAAAAATACTTTTAAGCAAAATATGCATTTCCATCATCCCCATGAGCTCATGATCATTTTTGCCTGAAGAGTTTTGCTTACAAATGAAGTTCTAGCTCCCTTAAAGTGTGCATCTTAACCGCAAGGTCGAAAAGTACTTTTTATCAAACGATACATCTCAACCCATGATCAGTTGTCCCACAAGGGTTTTGCAAAAAAAAAAAAATTTCTTGCACCCTTAAAGTGCGCATTTTACCCGCATTAGTGGAAAAAAAAAATACTTTTGATCATACGTATATATCAATGATCCCTAAGAGCCTGCTATCGTTTTTGCCTCAAGGGTCTTCCTTACAGATGAATTTCTAGTGCCTTTAAAGTGCGCATCATTACAGCCAAGTTCAACGATAAAATACTTTTTCTCTAGCTCCCTTAAAGTGCGCATCTGAACCGCACAGTCAAAAATTACTTTTGATCAAATAATACATCTCAACCCTTGCAAGTGCCATATGAGCTTACAGCTCTTGTTGTTTAACTGTCTTACAGACAGACGGAAAAATTTTCGCCGTCGTCAGGATCATGCCAGTGACGTTTTTAATAGCAAAAATGGTGGGAATGATTCGATACGATCCGAATAACACTGGGTTGATACGTGTTTAAAATTTGCGCAGACCCCACGAAACAATACACTTCGTTGACTACTGGATGCCGGCTGAGATGTGAACTTCCTATTCCCGAAGGAATGAAAAAGTGAGTTGTATCGTCGTCAGGACGACATCATGTACAGTACATTGAGGTATGCTTATGTGAACAGTTACTTTAATGTGAACAGTGCAATTTTTTGCTAAATGGTAGAATGAAGATCCAAAATACCTATACAGGTGTTTTCAGACGCCCTTACTTACCTTCTTTGGCTAGCTGGTAGTTAGTTTTAGACACAGCAAGTGCATGAAAACGGCAAAGTCCACTGTCAACAAACGTTCACATAAGCATACCTCTACTGTACACTCGTGGGTCTGGCAAAGAACAAAACCGACTGTTACTCTCAGAAATATAGAGTCGTTCTTGGCCATCGGTGCTATGCTTTGATGGTAATTTTTTTGTTTACCGCGAAGCAACGGAGTAACCTACAAAAAGAAAAGCAAAATGAGAAAAAAAACATCACAATCACTCAGATGTACTAAAAAAATGAGGCAGGCAATGGTGTGCGCGGAATCTGAGATAAGACGTTTCTTCTATCTAACTCAGAGGCCTATACTTCTAAAGGTATGTTCATTCCAGGTGTCTGTTTCTGTAACGAAGGAGGGGAGAGTAAAGAGTAGGATATCCTGCATATTGTTTAAAATTACAACGGTTGGAGATCTTTCGTCTTCAAAGTTGGGCAAATGTCTGAAATTAGCAAAGTAAAATGATCGGTGAAACTACAGTAGAGCGATCTTTTCTGCTTTTGAACTGCGACGGGAAAATAAACTGCATTCGTTCAGAAAATTAACGGAAAAACCAGGATCAGGGCGAGCCTTAACACAAGTTCATACTGGTGACAATTTCCAGTCGTTAGACACAATAGTTTCGAACTCAATAGAATTTGCAGCAGAACTGAAACCTGGCACACTATTTTCCTTCTCAGTACTTCCAATATGATTTCTTATTTTCCTTACATGATAAAATGAATCGTCCTTGAATATTTACCAGTTGGACATCTCTGATAAAGATCAGCATCGAATAAGTGTAGGCTATCCTTTTCAATATTTTCAATTTCCCTACAATTTCGATTACCATGCTCGATATTGGTTGCTATGCAGACATATGGGACTTTTCTATAGGACAAGCGTACATGTCTGACATGTCTATCCACAAGAGATGGTACATTTGTGTCAAATAGAAGCTGAGGATTGGGATAACACTAATTTACCTACAAATTGGCAGGCGAATAGGATTCCCCCTAATACACGCATCCATGGGTGATGTCTTGTTTGGATTACCAGACTAAGCCAAAACACGCTTCCGGCTATTCCGCCAGGTACCCGGCGATTCTTCATCGTCACGTACATTGCAGTTAGTCATCAGTAGTTTCAAATATCCACGGTTTGCCCGACCACTGTGGTATGAATATGGACTTTAAAGTTTAACTGAACCGCCAACTCATTTGTGTGTCATTTAATTGGATACACTGAGTTATTTGGATTCTGCAAAGGGATTTTTTGATTTTCCACTATCTGCTCTAGTTATGAGGCTCAGAATATCTCCAGTCGTCCCCACAGCGTAAATTCTACTATGACACGGGAAATTTTAATCTCAACACAAATGCGGCTTTTCAGTGGGCAGTGGTGAGATCGGTGAAGATTACTTAGTGCCTGAACAAAACAAAATTGATAAATCTTTCTCGTAAGGCATACAGCAAAAATACAAGCGCATAGAGGCACCACAAATCACACGGAAATTCCACTATTTGAAAATCGATTATTCGTGAATAGCGGAACAACGAAGTAACTCATTTTCAGCGGGTCTTCAAGCCAGTTTAAGTGAATAAGTGATGGGTAACTAGATTGTCCTATCCTAGGCCTTTTCGGTTAAACTTTAAACCTGAACTGAAGTAATGCTGTCGCATCTGTTACCATAATTCACGAAGAAATTGCTAGAAGAAGTCTGAAATCTGCGTCTGAATAATCTTTTTACCGCCGCATATTCTGATATTATCAACAGTCAGGAAAATGACAAACCAATAAAAGTCACAAACCATTCAGTAAGGTGATATACAGCTGAGTCGAGAAGCGTCATCATAGAACCAGGCTCCTTGTCTTTGTAGCGAACCGTGAGAAAACTAAACGTCGTCTTCAAGAAGTAGCTTGATGAAAGGGATCATGGTTGTAAATAATAATCAAGAAACCAGTGAGTTTGAATGAACATCAAGGATTCTGTCAAGATTCTGCTGGTGATAAAAATGGGGAGCTAGTTGTTCAGTGACTAACAGTATTCCAAGTTTCACACTGTGTCTCGGCACAGATTGTAATGAGCTTTTAATCCGCAGGACCGAATTGGCAGCGAAGCATCGGGAGGATCTAATGTAAGTGTTATTAAGTTATATCTATTTTTTTTTTTCATTTTGTTGTTTTTTTGTTTTTTTTTCGTAAGTAATTTTGTTTTTTTTCGTAAGTAATTTTGTTTTGTGGTAGTTGCTATGGCCAGTTGGCTTTTTGCAATAAATATCATATCATATGATATGACCCAGCTTCAAATGGGTACCTGGAGAAATCCGGGGAAGGTGACAGGAAGGGGGTGCGGAAGCACAGGATGGCTGGCCCACAACCCCCCATTGCACTTCCTGGCTGAGGGTCGAGAATCGGAGATCAGCACCGCCAGTTCGGCCTGTCAAGGCTAGTGCTAATATCTTTACCTTTACATTTATATCATATCAATCAATCAATCAATATCTTTATTACCCAAAAGAACACACACGGGTTCAAAATGGAGTAGATGGGACAAAATAAGAAAAAAGAAGAACACACTCACAAGAAACTATACTACCACGAGTACGATACAAATAATCTACAGACACGTGGCAGGATGGAGGCTGTTTGACCTATATCCAACTTAGAGAGAAATCGACCGCGACGCTGCTCAGCCGCTATTAGTGGCTCAGTTAACCCGTAGGCTGACACTAGAGATCCTGTGCCCCTAGGCATTTAACAGGAGTCGGGATACCTCAATCGATTATTAGAAACAAACTTTTTAATTAAAAACCTTATTATTAAAAACAAACTTTGGCTTTAGAAAATGGCACGCAGATTTAGAAATGAAACACACAAGTACCAACCAACCCCCTCCCAAGGTTAGGGCCCAGAGGAAGAAGTTATTTACTTACAGTCAAGGAGGATACAAAAAAGATGAAATTCATCACCAAGCTACTTATGGAATCATGTGCTTCAAAGTCGTCATTTTCCCTTGACTGGGCATTATAGCGCCCTGTTTTTGCACAGGTATGTATTGAGATTATATCCAATCCACTGCGGTTGCCACATGAAGAATGTGGTCTATCCTTAGTTTTCAAATTTAGTCATATTTATTTTGGTTGACCCTAACTCAAAGCATTGCCAACGTTGGCCCCCAGACTACATTTACAACTAAAACAAAAGAGAAAAAAGAAAAATGTAGGCTAATGGAAAGCACGGAGCCACCAAGATTAGAGGTTCACCGAATAGTTACGAAAAATCTAAATCTAGTTGTGAATCACATATTCACTCACAGGCTCGGAAACCCGACACAAATGCTATAGTGCTCAACTGTTCCTGCATTTAGTTCCTGTTTCAAAGATCTTTCAAACTTGGGGTTACTCAATTACAATCAACAACAATTCCAAACTGCCTGCTGCCAATTAACGAACTTGCTAGGTTCTCGGGGGTTCTCGCTTCTAGGTTCTGGTTCTAGGCTACTTCTGGGACTCCGGACAGGAAGAACCCCAGCAGAGGCGAGGATCCGTGACTGATGATAGAGGTCAGAAAAATGGCGAATTTCAAACTCCGATCGACCTATTGGTTGGGTTGACAGAGAGAAAGAGAATCGCACGTAAGCTTATCACTTTATTGACACTTCACTCATGACTGACCGAGAGTTTTAAATTTACCAAATCCCCACTCTACCTTTTTATTTATTAAAGCACAACTCGCACTATGTACTGTATATGTTCAAATATTCAGAACTACCTTAATACTGTAAAACTATGCTCTGATTTTATAAATTATCCACGACTTTGGCTGTTTTAAGCCTTTTTCCAGGCCCAAGGGCTTCTGCAAAAACTCTGCAATATTCAGCAAGCTGGTTTTACGCAAAATACCATGATACGCAAGAACTCGTCGGGAGCATAACGCATCTGGAAAATACTGAATCGTGGCAAGTACAAAGAACAGTGAGGTTTCGTTAGCGGGCTTACAAATTAACATGTGAAATTTGGATCTCCGGGTTTGAGAATTACTGAATGCAGTTACGGAAGTAGCTTCCATTGGCATTCTAGCTCGCATTATAGGTACGATGGGTCATTTAAAATACGTGCACGCACACAGCAGTCCGACTTTAGAGCATTTGTGTCGCAACGCAAGAATAGCGCAGCGCAAGAATAACGTTGCATCGACGCGTACGCAAGATAATGCGATTACGCAAGATAAACGCGTCAATGTGAAAGCGGCTTAATTCGCTCCGAAATTCATACGCATCGCATCAGAGCAAAATAACACTAAGGAGTAGCGCCAAGACCAATGCAATGCTTTCCATGCTTGGCAAACAGGCCATATTCGTAGCGCCAACCATTACGCTTGCGGCATTTAAAGCGAAACACACTTGCGGGTTTAAAAATTTCCGGTAAAGCTAGATGCGGCCTGCACACATCTAGGAAACAGGGGAGGTTGTATTTTTTTTTCTGTGTTCAGAATACGAAGTTATTGGACCCAGCGCTAGTGCATGACTGATTCAGTTTCAGTATAGACGTTCTCTATCGCTAGTGGTGGTGTCGCTGCTATTCGAGTGTGCGTCACTTTTTCAGGTCTTGGCGCTACTCCCTAGTGTTATTCTAGAGTTATCGTGCCTACCGATAAAAGGATTGAGCACCAGGCAAGACAGGATTCTAAGCCATATCAAAATTTTGATATTACAAGTAGGTAGAGTAGAGTAGAATTAAATTTAAAAATGGCTTTCACAGCAATAATGCCGAATTTGCATTTCATGTCAACATAATCATTAACAAAAGCGTCATCAATTCAACATTTTCAACAGATATACAGATCTCTCTAGCTACTGACTGACGAAATTTCTGAACCTATTCTATAGAGTTATCGTGCGTACCGACAAAAGGATTGAGCACCAGGCAAGACAGGATTCATGACCATCTCTAGCTACTGACTGACGAAATTTCTGAACCTATTCTAGACTTATCGGGCCTACCGACGAAAGGATTGAAGACCAGGCAGACAGGATTCACAAGCTATGTCAAAATTTTGATATTACAAGTAGGTTTCTCTAGCTACTGACGACACGGATCGCCAAAAATCTTGAATTTTTTTAGTTTAGAACTGTCTCTTGTCGGAAAAAGCTTCCTTTAGTTACCTTGAAGATACAGTTATAAGAGCCTTGGAATTTCTGAAACTGCATTAAAATTCAAGCTAATGTAAATTGTACAAAACCCATATACATCACCTGACACACACTGTGAGACATTAAAATGTGTTTATTAGATTTCTGCAATCGTGGAGAGTGTAGCTAGGACATTACTTTATTACCATGGAGTCGAAAAGCAATATTCTGTAATTCATAAAACTTTGGCTCGTGATAACTTTCTGTCAGAAAACCATTAAAGGGTAATGATTTACATCGATTTAATTTCTGTTCAGCGGTGCATAATGGCTTATAAAACTTTGTTCCTTTTATTGCAAAAATTTGCAACAAAATAGCAACATTCTTTGGCTGCATTTTGACGAGGGGTGCTACGATAGCTTTACTACCCTATAGGTCAGCAAATGACAGATTAGAAGGTGGGTGGCAGAAGGTTATGAAATCTGTAATGTTCTTTGGGTGATTCAAACTTGGGTCTTAAAAATGTTGATAGTGATTGTAAAATCAGCAAAAACCATGAATAGACTACCACGGTGTTCCTCGAAGGTAGTGGGTGCTAGGGTCCCAGAATCATAACTTTGACGATAGATAGTAATAAAATACTTTGTTAAAGTTTTACTATATCAGCCTTCATTGTTGCCGATGAAGCAGGTTGTAAATGTTTCGGTTATCAAATCGTTTTGACAGATGTCTGAGAGGTACTCAAGGGTATTTTCTTTATGAATTTAATTTGATGAACCTAAATTTTGTTTAGTTACGCTTATGAAAGAGAGCCTCAAAATTTTCTGTTTCTACTTAGAAACAATTCCTCTCTTTACATCAATATATCAGCAAAGTTTTTCCTTTCATGACTTACTAGTGGCGTTTTTGATTGCCGATGAGTTCGGCGGTAGCGTAGCCGTTTGACTTTTTGGCGTTTTTGACGTTCGCTGGAAGCCGATAGCCGATAGCCGTTGTTCTGTTTTTGTGCTCAACGGCTAACGTCTATCGTCTAAATTCCTGTCCATCGCCTATCGGCCTAGGACTCGCCGATAGGCGATAGACGTTGCCTCCAAAGGCTATCGGCTAACGGCTATCGAAAACAGTAAATAAGCACGAATCGGCAAACTTCCTTCGTCTACCGGGGAAATTTCATCGGCAATCAAAAACGCCACTACTGACTTGACGTAAGTCCCATCCGGCCTTGGTGGCCGTCTCGGGGCCTCTCTCCTCGCGAGCGAATGTATACGCCGCCTATAGTGCTCTCTGCTGTGTGATAATCTGAGAAGACTAGGGAGGTTGTACCGAGGGGTTACCCACTCCCCGGCACCGGCTGTACACCCTATCTCGGCACCGGCCGGCACCGACCGAAATTAGCGGTGCCGGCACCGGTGCCGACCATAAGTTGAGTTATTTCGCTTCTAAACATGCTTAGTTTAACGTTTTAACAAGTGGAAACCGGTGCCGGCTGATGTCAGTCGGTGCCGGCACCGGCTGGGCACCGCGGCACCGGGCACTTGCTGTACGCTAAAATCGAGAGTGGGCAGCCCCTCGGGTTGTACTCGGAGAAATTTTCCTTCCAGCGCTTCGGAGGGCGACCTCGAGGGCGAGAACTATGGATATGAAAGTGCAATAAATATTAAATAACTACACACATTGATTCTATCCGCAATTGGCCATCCCCTTTGCTCATTACCGGGATGTATTTTGGCCTACGATACTGAAAATCGCCTTCATTTAATTTAATAAATCATTATATCAAAATCAACCTTGCGAATATTTCAATTTCTCCTTTCATTTTTATTTTTCTTCTTGCTTGGAATCAGTATGTGGGACCAGAACGTTGTAAGCCTGAAATCTTGTTTTGTACTGATGTTCACAGATGAGACATGGACGTGTAAATTACAAGCATACGATTGGAGAATGACTGTTACTTTTGTTCAGATATGATCTTTAAAGAAAATTACATATCGTATTTATATACTTCTAGCACACCCTTGCTTAGACTACTACTTGTTAGGGTAGCTGAGATGAGTTTGGACCATATTCTCAGTAGGGAATACGCCAATTTCGTGTGCTCAGCAGATGTTGATTTCCTTGGGATTTTCGTCTTACTTTTACCAGATTCAAAGAACTCGAGGGCTATTTCTAAATGTAAAACATAAGACAAAAGAGTTTTGCAAACATCAAAGTTTAACTGAAAAGCCGACTTATTTTTGTGCCATTTGATTGAATACACTGAATTATTTGGATTCTGCAAAGGGATTTTTTTTTATTGTCCACTATCTTCTCTAGTTATGACATTAGTTGCGTTTTTGCGGATACCATGGTATCTGTTACCACGGTAACTGGATCTGCAATTAGTCGTTTTTACACTTACCGTGGTATCTGATATACGGTCCACTGCAAAAACGACTATTGCCGAAATGGCACTTTTTGAAGTCATCCCAAAAGAAAAACTGATATCCAGTTACATCACTATAAGTTCCAAACTTCTTTCTCACCAATTTGACAAAATTTGATGAAAGTGAGATGACTTTTCAGATACTACTACCAGATACCACGGTCGGACCGTGATATCTGAATATCTGTTACCACGGTAACTGGCCAGATACCACGACAACTGCAAAAATGCCTTTTGACCGTGGTATCAGATACCACGATAACTGAAAAAACGACTTTAGACCGTATATCAGATACCATGGTATCAGCAAAAACGCAACTATTCAGAATATCTGCGGCTGGGACCACAGCGTTAATTCTACCATGACGCGGGAAATTTTAATCTCAAGACAAACGCGGCTTTTTAGTGGGAAGTGGTGAGATTGGTGAAGATTGCTTAGTGCCTTAACCAAAAAAAAATCATAAATCTTTCTCGTAAGGCATACAGCAAAAATACAAGCGCATAGAGGTACCCCAAATTACACCGATATTCCACTATTTGAAAACCGATTATTCGTGAATAGCGGAACAACGAAGTAACGCATTTTCAGCGGGTCTTCAAGCCAATTTAAGTGAACAAGTGATCGGTAACTACATTGTCCTATCCCAGCCTTTTTCGGTTAAACTTTAAACAAAATTACATATCGTATTTATATACTTTCTGACTAGCACACTATGCGATTGTGGGGGTATTGAAAATTGTTGGCATTTTTTATTCGAGTGTCCTATATTTAGTCCTCAGCGTGTTCAAATGATTAGCAGACTGACTGAACATCAAGTTGAATTTCCGTTTTGTCTGAGCTTAGTGAGTAATAGTAAGATTATTAGAGAGATAGTACTTAAGTTTATTACGAATACGAAGCGTTTTGAAATTGTTTAGTTCAAAGGCTGATAGAAACTCAGCACTGGATTAGTTTTAGTTTTCTTTTTATTTTACGTTTTTCTTATTTAAACGTGATATTCTGTTTTGTTGCGAATGTGTAGTTAGAGGCGTATTCTAGTTTTAGTTTGTAGCTGTGAAATGCCGTGTATCGGTTCAATCACAAATAAAGTACCTACCTACTCCCTTGCTTGGACTACTACTTGCTAGGATAGCTGAGATGATCCACAGTAAGATAGCTTGGACCATACCCTCAATAGGGAATACGCCAATCTCGTGTGCTCAGCGGTTGTTGGTTCCGGTTGTGGAGTCGCATACATTCTTCAGATTTCCTTGGGATTTTAGTCTTACCTTTTTTTTTACAACAATCCAGATTCAAAGAACTAGAGGGGTATTTCTAAATATAAAACATAAAACAAAAGAGTTTTGCGAACATTAAAAATTTCTATTTCAAATTTAGCAATTTAAATTTAGCCATACGGCTTCAAGGTCAAATTATTTCGACAATATAATTTTATTTTATGTCTCTTTTAGTGTCCTTTCGGTAACTTTTTATTTTCGTCTGAAATCGTCTTTCATCCGAAGCTTGTTCAAATGTGTGGATTTTGGCCTGAATTTGGGATTTAAATGGCCTGAATTTGGGATGTAAATAAAAGAGTCCTCTTCATTTTAAAGCTGAAAAAAGATTGCCTCTTCCTTGCCGAGAGGGGGCTCTAAGAAGATTCAACTGACGGATCCGCTTAGCACTGTCAAGCATGATTCGCAGTTTCAGTTATATATAAACTAACTACACTCTAAGTGAGCATTGCCCGTAACGGGTGACAGTATTCATTCATTTGTCGAGGAAAGAAATACAAGGAAAAAGAAAGAAAAAGAAAAGAAGAAAAATTAAAAAAAAATTAATAAATAAGTAAATTAATAAATTAATAAAACGAAACATAAAGAACTACCGATAGAAAAAATTAAGATCTAATTCAATATTTTCCGATAAGGAACCTTTAATCTTACTTTTGAACTCTGGTATGCTATTAGCATTTTTCCAGGTATTTGGCAAATAATTCCAGGGCAGTCAGCTTGGGCTGAAGGAATATTTGTTCAAAGGAACAGTTCTAAAACCGCAAAATTAATATTAAGTGCCGTTTTGATTTGTTTATTGTTCCAGCGCTATCTTCAGTTATTCAGAATCTTTGGAACTTGAAAGATAAGCCTATTCCCATTCCGAAGGTTGACTTACCCTCTCTTTCTGTAAGCAAGAAATCATCACTTCTGGCTAACCATCGATAGGGTCAACAAAAACTACAAACAAAGACCCCACGGCTATGCATAATGAGCCGGCAGACCAAACGCTACCAACTTTTTTCCGTTTCGATCACTCACTCTGATTTCTGGGCGGTTTTAGAGTAACCAAATGAAATAATTAAAGAGATTACTTCTTCAGACTAGCGCTACGGAATTCACTGGATTGGACTTCGCAAAAAGTGGCCAGGGTAGGAAATTACAAGACTTCAGCTACCGCACTAACCTTTAATCATATTATTCCGATGTTTATACCAACTGGTTTTGCACGGGTCAGAAGCACACTTTAATCAGAGAGCAAAAAGTGTGTGCATCTGCACACAGTACACGGGCTTTCGAGACGTGGCGTAAGATCAATCACTCCCAAAGAGCTCTGCATCTGTATCAAAATATAAGTTTCGTCAGGGACCAATACATTTCCTGTAATGACTCGCCATTCAGGGGGCTTGTCATTTCCTATGCTTCTATGTTGCTATGTTGGCAGAGCCTCACCTAGTTTCCAAAAATTCCGCTTGGGAAGAATCGGCGTTCTTGCTTGCCTCCTTGGACGTGAGGCCAAAGAGACTCCTCCCTCAAGGCGGAAGCTCTTCTCCAGCAGCCTATCCCAAATTGTGTCAATCTGGATAGTCGGGTATTTTATCCCCGTGGGTATTTCTCGAACTATCTGACGCTCGGTCAAGAGCGCATCAGAGATCTCTTATTGACAAGCCCCCTGAATGGTGAGTCATTACAGGAAATTTATGGGTCCCTGGTTTGGTGGCAATGAGCCAGACGGGCTTTATGGAATGGCCGGTAAAACAAACCTGATGCCAGATGTGCCGTTTCGGAGATTGGGAAGGGGGCATAGATTCCACCTAGATTTTGAAGGTGAACAAAATCTTCCATCTGGTTATTAATTTTTTGATCTGTTGTGCCCAGCACAGCTTTTGTCTTTCGTGCGATTTTCAGAAGTCACTAACCCCTCGCGCTCTTCGCCATGACTCATAATTGTCGATTGGCTAGTCAG
Source organism: Branchinecta lindahli (assembly GCA_023053555.1). NCBI lineage: Eukaryota > Metazoa > Arthropoda > Branchiopoda > Anostraca > Branchinectidae > Branchinecta > Branchinecta lindahli. The sequence continues at coordinate 19,697,755 of JAKZAO010000010.1, read as the reverse complement.
AGCGATTCATTCCGGTTTGTTTTTAGTCGCGGATCGGCAAGCGATCTGGCCCAGTGTTGCCACTTGTCGCAGAATTCTTCGATTTGTCACAGGTTTTCGAGTTCTCCCCAGATTCACAGCTGTGACGACATTTGTCACAGGAAATCGCACTTTTGCCAAAAATGTCGCAGAATTCTGTGACATTTTTTCATTCTGCCAGAATTCAGCTACTGGCGAGACAAGAAACACAGAAAATTGCTCTATGGAACTCTTCGCTCTCGGGATTCAGTCATCGGCGGCGGGTGTGGAGGAATGGGCAATCTAGAACCTTTTCGTATGCGTGAGTTGAGAAGGGTTATCCGATTGAGTAAAACTTGATGGGTGGTAAGAGAAAACGCCTATATGATTTAATTATGTGTCCGAACCGGATTCAGTCATTGTTGGGGGAGGGTCCCGGAATTTGTGCGGATCATCGAGGGGTCAAATGAGTGGAGCGATTGGACTGAGACTCGGAATGTAGAAAGTTCATACGCCCTAGATGATCCGTTTGGGGGGGGGGGGGTACGAGGATTTCCGGAACAGTTCTCAGACTTGAGAACTTGACCCTAAAATACCCTAAGCAATATACCGAACATGATCAAATGAGTAGGGCGATTTGGATGAAACTTGGAAGGTCTGAAGGTCATAATATTATGCTCTAGGTGAACCATTTTGGTGTCCCGCCCATATTTGGCCTCGGTGAGGGAAGTTGAAGGGGATACAGCAAATATCCCAGGATGCTCAGATTCGAGTGAAACTTGATGAGTGGTACGATAAGCCCTGGGTGATGTATTTATGTGTCTGAAATATGCTCTAGGTGAACCATTTTGGTCTACCTCTCGTATTCGGCCTTGATGGGGGAAGTTGAAGGGGGTACAGCAAATAACCCAGAATGCTCAGATTTGAGTGAAACATGACGAGTGGTACGAGAAGCCCTGGGTGATACCAAGAATAAATAAGGATAACATAACGTTTATCTGTCTAACCTGATTTGGCCATGGTATACCGGTGTACCGAAATACCAAACGTTGAAGTACAAAAAAGTATATGATTACGAAGTTGAAAAAGCGACATTTCTTGTTAACAGTGTGCATATTTAGTGGAGTACACAATGTCATGAGATAAAATAGTTGGGTGCAATTTAGTGGACTGACCCCTTCATTCTTTTCCTGACTAATGATCAAGTTATAAAACACCACTCTTGGCGAGGGTCCTCTTCAGGCTCAAGCAAGAATAACGAACCTGTTTTCTTTTTGTTAAGTTATTTTAATTTCTAAATTTTATTTAGACTGTATGTATTTCAGTCAGTAAGTTCTTCAGTTCAGTCAGTTCTTTTCAGTAAATGAAGAAAATAAGTTCAAGACGATACGGTACCCTAAAGCTACCTGCAGTCACATTACGATAAAATTTCGCATCATTTTGCGTCAAAATTTAAAATGGCGAAAAAATTTGTATTGGTTTTAAAAATTTGTAATTTGGTTTGCCCCTGGTTTAGACTGCTGCATCAGATGCGACGTACTAAACTCTATGGACTCTGGGGACAATCTTACTATGGGAATCTTAGTCTAACTAAATATTTTCGTCAAGTTCAAATGAGGTTAAATGAAGGTTTATTGAGAAGATATGTTCTTCCCGTCATCCAAGGATTGATGTTTTCCTTCATGAAAAGTAAAAAAAAAGAAAAATCTCAACATATCCATGTTTTTCCCAGACATCGCATGCATTTTGTGCTTATCGCTCGATTTGTGTCACATGTCGCAGAATGCAAAATCGCAACAGGTTATAATCGAGGTTATAATAGCAAAGGATAGCAAAAATATAGTATTTTTCGAAAACTAAATATTTGTTCAAGTTGAACTGAAACCAAATCTCGATTCACACACGGTGTAGCATTTTACTATGTTAACTGATATACGCACTCCTTCAACACCCAAAATCTTTGAGTTTTTTTCGAAAAATGACCGATTTTCGTTTGTCACAGATTTTCACAGATTTTTGCGGCCAAATGTCACAGGTTCGGTAAAAGAAAAGTGGCAACACTGTTGCCACTTGTCGCAGAATTCTTCGATTTGTCACAGGTTTTCGAGTTCTCCCCAGATTCACAGCTGTGACGACATTTGTCACAGGAAATCGCACTTTTGCCAAAAATGTCGCAGAATTCTGTGACATTTTTTCATTCTGCCAGAATTCAGCTACTGGCGAGACAAGAAACACAGAAAATTGCTCTATGGAACTCTTCGCTCTCGGGATTCAGTCATCGGCGGCGGGTGTGGAGGAATGGGCAATCTAGAACCTTTTCGTATGCGTGAGTTGAGAAGGGTTATCCGATTGAGTAAAACTTGATGGGTGGTAAGAGAAAACGCCTATATGATTTAATTATGTGTCCGAACCGGATTCAGTCATTGTTGGGGGAGGGTCCCGGAATTTGTGCGGATCATCGAGGGGTCAAATGAGTGGAGCGATTGGACTGAGACTCGGAATGTAGAAAGTTCATACGCCCTAGATGATCCGTTTGGGGGGGGGGGTACGAGGATTTCCGGAACAGTTCTCAGACTTGAGAACTTGACCCTAAAATACCCTAAGCAATATACCGAACATGATCAAATGAGTAGGGCGATTTGGATGAAACTTGGAAGGTCTGAAGGTCATAATATTATGCTCTAGGTGAACCATTTTGGTGTCCCGCCCATATTTGGCCTCGGTGAGGGAAGTTGAAGGGGATACAGCAAATATCCCAGGATGCTCAGATTCGAGTGAAACTTGATGAGTGGTACGATAAGCCCTGGGTGATGTATTTATGTGTCTGAAATATGCTCTAGGTGAACCATTTTGGTCTACCTCTCGTATTCGGCCTTGATGGGGGAAGTTGAAGGGGGTACAGCAAATAACCCAGAATGCTCAGATTTGAGTGAAACATGACGAGTGGTACGAGAAGCCCTGGGTGATACCAAGAATAAATAAGGATAACATAACGTTTATCTGTCTAACCTGATTTGGCCATGGTATACCGGTGTACCGAAATACCAAACGTTGAAGTACAAAAAAGTATATGATTACGAAGTTGAAAAAGCGACATTTCTTGTTAACAGTGTGCATATTTAGTGGAGTACACAATGTCATGAGATAAAATAGTTGGGTGCAATTTAGTGGACTGACCCCTTCATTCTTTTCCTGACTAATGATCAAGTTATAAAACACCACTCTTGGCGAGGGTCCTCTTCAGGCTCAAGCAAGAATAACGAACCTGTTTTCTTTTTGTTAAGTTATTTTAATTTCTAAATTTTATTTAGACTGTATGTATTTCAGTCAGTAAGTTCTTCAGTTCAGTCAGTTCTTTTCAGTAAATGAAGAAAATAAGTTCAAGACGATACGGTACCCTAAAGCTACCTGCAGTCACATTACGATAAAATTTCGCATCATTTTGCGTCAAAATTTAAAATGGCGAAAAAATTTGTATTGGTTTTAAAAATTTGTAATTTGGTTTGCCCCTGGTTTAGACTGCTGCATCAGATGCGACGTACTAAACTCTATGGACTCTGGGGACAATCTTACTATGGGAATCTTAGTCTAACTAAATATTTTCGTCAAGTTCAAATGAGGTTAAATGAAGGTTTATTGAGAAGATATGTTCTTCCCGTCATCCAAGGATTGATGTTTTCCTTCATGAAAAGTAAAAAAAAAGAAAAATCTCAACATATCCATGTTTTTCCCAGACATCGCATGCATTTTGTGCTTATCGCTCGATTTGTGTCACATGTCGCAGAATGCAAAATCGCAACAGGTTATAATCGAGGTTATAATAGCAAAGGATAGCAAAAATATAGTATTTTTCGAAAACTAAATATTTGTTCAAGTTGAACTGAAACCAAATCTCGATTCACACACGGTGTAGCATTTTACTATGTTAACTGATATACGCACTCCTTCAACACCCAAAATCTTTGAGTTTTTTTCGAAAAATGACCGATTTTCGTTTGTCACAGATTTTCACAGATTTTTGCGGCCAAATGTCACAGGTTCGGTAAAAGAAAAGTGGCAACACTGATCTGGCCACACCGGCCACGATTGCTGGACCCGGGGTCGTTTGTAAATATGTTGTATTCGCGACTCAATGTTTTGTCGTCTTGTCAATAAATTTGGAATGATTTTGCAACCACTCTTGGCCAACTATGGGGCACAAGCCTAACAGGACCCTTAATAGGTTGCAAAAGGCGAATTTCAAAGCCATGACGTTAATTTGAGGTCCATTCGAAAACTCCTTAACATTTACCCTAAAAAGAGCAATTAAATTTTGAGCCTGACCAATAAGTCTGGAATGTACCCCCTAATACCCACCTAAGGCTTACTGAAACGGCACCTCTGCTTCAAGCTTAAAGTTTGACTAAAAAGCCAGCTTCTTTTTCTACACTGAATTAATACGACGTGTTTACTTTTACTTTGACTGATTTTTATGGCACTTGCAGCCTCTGGCTCAAGTGCCATATACCGATCGCAATTCCGTCGGTCTGTCGGTCTGTCGGTCTGTCGGTCTGTCGGTCTGTCGGTCGGTCTGTCCGAATTTTTTTGTCCCACATGTTCGAGTTAGGGTACTTCCAGATGTGCTAGGACGATGAAACTTGGCAGGAAAATCAGGGACCCGACCAAACTAACCTAGAAGTAATCAGTTTCCCGATCCGACCATCTGGGGGGGAGTGGTGGGCCGGGGAAATTCTGAAAATTAAGGAGTTTTGTCACTCTTTTTCGAATTGGAGTACTTCCAGATGTGCTAGGACGATGAAACTTGGCAGGAGCATCAGGGACCCCATCGGACTAACTTGGAAACATTCAGTTTCCCAATCCGACCACCCGGGGGGGGGGGGTGGAGGGCTGGGGAATCCGGAAAATCGGAGTAGTGTGTAACTTTAGAACGGGTGATCGGATTGGAATGAAACTTAATAACTGAATAGATGGCATACTTCTAATGTCCCGTTTGAATTCCGGACCGGATTCGACAGCTATGGGGGAGTTTGGGGGGGGGAGACCGGAAATTTCGAGAAACGGTTAGAATAGAGGGATCGGAGTGAAACTTGCTGGGAAGAACAAGCATCTGCTCCAGATAAATTGTTTATACATTTGGACTGGATCCGACCACCCGGGGGGGGGGAGGGCTGGGGAATCCGGAAAATTGGAGTAGTGTGTAACTTCCGAACGGGTGATCGGATTGGAATGAAACTTAATAACTGAATAAATGGCACACTACTGATGTTCCGTTTGAAGTCCGGACCGGATTCGACAGCTATGGGGGAGTTGGGGGGGGGGAGACCGGAAATTTCGGGAAACGGTTAGAATAGAGGGATCGGAGTGAAACTTGCTGGGAGGAACTAGAATTTGCTCCAGATAAATCGTTTATACATTTGGACTGGATCCGACCACCCGGGGGGGAGTGGAGGGCTGGGGAATCCGGAAAATTGGAGTAGTGTGTAACTTCCGAACGGGTGATCGGATTGGAATGAAACTTAATAACTGAATAAATGGCACACTACTGATGTCCCGTTTAAAGTCCGGACCGGATTCGACAGCTATGGGGGAGTTGGGGGGGGGGAGACCGGAAATTTTGAGAAACGGTTAGAATAGAGGGATCGGAGTGAAACTTGCTGGGAGGAACAAGAATCTGCTCCAGATAAATCGTTTATACATTTGGACTGGATCCGGACACTAGCGGGGTGGAGGGCTGGGGAATGCGGAAAATTTGAGTACTGTGTAACTTTCGAGCGGGTGGTCGGATTGGAATGAAACTTAATAACTGAATAAATGAAATACCTCTGATGTCCCATTTGAAGTCCGGACCGGATTTAACAGCTATGGGGGAGTTGGGGGGGAGACCGGAAATATCGGGAAACGGTTAGAATGGAGGGATTGGATTAAAACTTGCTGGGAAGAACAAGCATCTGCTCCAGATAAATCGTTTATACATTTCGGATGGATCATGACATTAGGGGGGGGGGGGTTGGAGGGGAGTTTCCCGAAATTCCGGTTATGGCGGTTTTGGGGATTTGCACGACGAATCTTGGGAGGCGAATCAGGGACCCGATCAAAGTGACTTATAAAGAAAAATTTACATGATCTGATAGCCGTGGGGGAGTAACGGGAGGGGGAATCCGGAATATTGAGTCATGCGTAACTTTGAAACGGCTGATCGGATTTGAGTGAAATTTGGTAATTTAAGAGAGGACATGTTTCTGTTGACGGACAGATCCGACAGCAATTGGGGGGGGGGGGAAATACGTGACCGACTTAGACTGGTGAGATCGGAATGGAACTTTGTGGGAATAACAAACAGATGCTCTGGATAAACACTTACGGAACCGGATTGGCTCCGGCGACTGTGGGGAAGTTTGAGGGGGGGGGGAGGTCCGGGATTCCGGTGATCACGATTTAAGGTACTTCCGGATAATCTAGGACGATGGAACTTGGCTGTAATATTAGAGATTTGACAAGATTGACTCAAAAATGGCCACTTTCCAAACCCGACCATTCGTTAAAGTACTAATCTTGACTGCAAATTTCAAAAAATACTTTTAAACCAAATTCATATTTTCATGATCCCCATGAGCCCATTATCATTTTTGCCTCAAGGGTTTTGTTTACAAATGACGTTCTAGCTCCCTTAAAGTGTGAATCTGAACGGCCAGGTCGAAAAGTACTTTATTTGAAACAATACATCTCTACCCATGATCATTCGTGCCACAAGGGTTTTGCTTAAACATTTATTTCTGTTACCCTTAAAGTGCGCATTTGAAATGAAAAGCGAAAAAAAACTTTTGACGAAACGGTATACATCAAGGATCCCTAAGGGCCTGTGATCGTTTTTGGCTCAAGGGTTTTGCATACAGATGCATTTCTAGCGCCTTTAAAGTGCGCATCATTACACCCAAGTTCAAAAATAAAATACTTTTTATCTAGCTCCCTTAAAGTGCGCATTTTAACCACAAGTCGAAAAATACTTTTGATCAAACAAAACATCTCAACACATGCAAGTGCCATATGAGCTTACAGCTCTTGTTATTTTATGTTTTCACCTTGGGCTCTAGTAGTGACGTGGAGATGATTCACTACTGGTCCGACAAGACCACGAGTGAGGCTAATTTCGTAGATGGGGTGGAACGATAGAAATAGTTAAGTTCTGGATTCAAGTTCTTAAAGATGCAAGTAGATATACAGAAAACACGAATCGAAATTATTTCGAAATATCCTGCCCTCATTGAACTGTAGACAGGCTGTAGACTGATTTTCGGCCGATTCGCAACGTATGACTAAAACTTGAATTATGTGATAGGTAAGGTAACCAAGAGTGGAAGATATCCGACTAAAACTGAGCGACAGGCGTAACGACTCTGTTTTTAGCCTCTTCGTAACATGCGACTAAAACTGGTCACTTGCGAATGAAATCACGATTTGAAGAGACACACACGTTAGAAGATATGAACCTCTGAGACATGAGGGGGGGGGGGCCTCGCCACTATTAAGAAGGGTGGTTCCCAAATCACCAAAATCTTATTGCCCACTCTCACGATGCCGACGGCTCAAAATGCCCACGGGAAAGACTAAAATCGTCCTGGCTCAAAATGCCGACGGCTCAAACTGTCCACAGGGAGGCCAAAATGATCTTGGGACAACGGGGTTGTAAGGGATAGGACAACCACGGAAAAAGTTTGATTAGCTCAGAATTACTTGCGTGAAAGTACAGAAGAAATGACATAAAATTGTTCTACCACAGAAAGCAAATAAGGCGAAACTAATATAAGAATTGTTTAATTAAAATTGATGATTTTAAGGCCGCTGTTTGGTATTTTTTTTAGAGTTCGGCAGAGCCTTATAGTATTATCGCATAAACGAGATTATACAGTATTTACATTCCGTTGCTTACTCGCCCCTAATTTCAGTTTACTACGGACTGAATACGCCAAATTAATTCAATCGTGGGCATTCTAACCCGTGGGCATTTTGAGTCGTAGGCATTTTGTGTCGTGGGCATTTTGAACCGTAGGCAGTTTGAGCCGTGGGCATTTTGAGTCGTGAGCATTCTACTTAAGTACGACTTTCCTGCAATAGTATACCTAAATAATATTACTAAAGTAAAAAATAAGGCCTCAAGCACCGATACACATTCAAGTACTGTTTCAAGTACATTCTGTTTAGATCACTTCGGTTTGGACATTGAAATACTTCTTTGACAGCATTTATCCAGCATTTCAAAAGTTCAAAACCACGCAAAAAACTGATGAAACTCGAGCAGTCTGTGTAGTACACTGCACCTTTACTAGACGGCGGCAACTCCATTCAAATCTGCGAAGACTGCGTTCTCTCAAAGTGCAGTGTTTGAAGTACTACTGAGGGTACAAGCCACATATTTATAGCTCAAGTACCAAAATTGAGTCATTTTGTTGTCAAGTACCGACGAATTGATGCTTAAAAGTACTTGACACTTAAGTACAAATTTGAAGTCAGTTTCCCAGCACTGACCCCAGCCACTATTTCAAACCGCTTCATAGAAGCAATTTAGCTCAAGAAGAAACCAAAGCTCGTTCAGTCCCAAGAGATAATTTTGTATTCGCTCAGTTTCTCATCATTAGAATCAAACAAGCGCTGAATTGCGGCGATTGAGTTGAAGATAGCTTAATCCAACTCTATGTTTGAATCTTGGTTTGTGTCTAAAAAAGGAAATGCATGAGCATTTTGAAACAGTGCCGCTTTTCACAAAAAGCGCTCCAACGGAATTGAGTTATGAAAGTGTACAAGACATGCATCCAACAATTTCAAAAGAATACACACACAGGTTTTATAACACCACTTCCTACTTCAGTCCCGGATGCTTAAAATGTGTGTTAAAAGTTTCGGTTAAAGCACCCATGACATCACATTTTCATTTTCCAGCTGATATATACTTGAAGTTTAGACAAATCTGCGCATGATTGCCAAAGAAACGCTTATCCCAGTCAATCACATTTCCGAGATCATTTAAAATGATATATTAACAAGAAAACCAATGTGTCTTTGGACGTCATTGCTTCCAGATTCTCATATTTGGTAGAGGGTTCTCTACTTATATGGCCGAAATATTTTGCATAATCATCATGCATGGTATAGAAAATGCTGATGGCGTATCTGGGTGGAAACGAAGTTCTGTGAAAATTAGAACTTGCGACCAAATTACACACGACGGGAGCTGAGAAAATAATAGTCACGTTTTTCGCCAAAAGAACTTAAAGTCCTCCCTACAAAGTCCTCTTTCCTTTCTGCTAATTTGACCGACAGAGTGGAGTCAGGCACCATTCTCCTGACCAAATTGGTCAGCTCACCTCGGAATTGCCAATTATCTATATGACTAAGTCCAAAACACGCCACTGATCCTCAGGAAGAAGGTCTGAGTCAACATCTCCGTAACCACTCAGACTCATCGACCCAAATCCTGTGTCAAACAATCATGGCGATCTTTGGTAGCAGCTGTGATACCACTTCTGCCTTTCTTCCGCTAGGTACCCGGAGATTTTGCATCGGCAAGGAGAGATAGTCATAAAGAGTATCTCCTTTCTCCGCAGGCCTGGGCAGAAAGGACAAAGGCCTTGGTCCAAAAACGGTCAAAGGAGTAGCGAGGAGTATGCGCTTGGTGCAAAAAACGGTAAAATTAACCAAGGCCTTGGTAGATAGGTAACAAAAAACGCAATGAGCATAGTTACTGGCACAGGTCCTATGAGTTTAACTGAAAAGCCAACTTGTTTTTGTATCAATTAACTGACTACCGCTGCATTATTTGGATTGTGTTAGGTTGTTTTTTATGGCACTTGCAGCCTCTGGCTCAAGTGCCATATACCGATCGCAATTCCGTCTGTCGGTCGGTCTGTCGGTCGGTCGGTCGGTCCGAGTTTTTTTGTCACACTTTCTCGAGTTAGGGTACTTCCAGATGTGCTAGGACGATGAAACTTGGCAGGCATATCAGGGACCCGATATAACTAACCTGGAAATAATCAGTTTCCCGATCCGACCAACTGGGGGGGAGTGGTGGGCCGGGAAATTCTGAAAATTAAGTAGTTTTTGTCACACTTTTTCGAGTTGGAGTAGCCTACTTCCAGATGTGCTAGGACGATGAAATTTGGCAGGAGCATCAGGGACCTGACCGGACTAACCTGGAAATAATCAGTTTCCCAATCCGATCACCTGGGGGGGGGTGGAGGGCTGGGGAATCCGGAAAATTGGAGTAGTGTGTAACTTTCGAACGGGTAATCGCATTGGAATGAAACTTAATAACTGAATAAATGGCATACCTTTGATGTCCCATTTGAAGTCCGGACCGGATTCGACAGCTATGGGGGAGTTGGGGGGGGAGACCGAAAATCTCGAGAAACAGTTAGAATGGAGGGATCGGAGTGAAACTTGCTGGGAAGAACAAGCATCTGCTCCAGATGAATCGTTTATACATTTGGACTGGGTCCGGACACTGGGAAGGGGGGGGGGTGGAGGGGAGTTTCCCGGTGATGCCGGTTTTGGGTATTTTCACGACGAAACCTGGGAGGCGTATCATGGACCCGATCAAACTGACTTGTAAATAAAAATTTACTCGATCCGATAGTCCTGGGGGGTGGTGGAGGGAGGGGGAATCCGGAATATTGAGTCATGCGTAACTTTGGAACGGGTGATCGGATTCGAGTGAAATTCGATAATTGAACAGAGTACATGTCTCTGGTGATCTTTCTTGTGTCCGGACCGGATCCGACCACAATTGGGGGGGGGGGGATACGTGACCGGCTTAACAGATGCTGTGGATAAATCATTTACGGAACCGGATTGGCTCTGGCGACTGTAAGGAGGGGTTGAGGGGGGGGGGGGGGGTCCGGAATTCCGGTGATCGCGAGTTAAGGCACTTCCAGATGTGCTAGGATGATGAAAAATATTATAGATTTGACAAGATTGGCTTAGAAATCGCCACTTTCCAAATCCGACTATTCCTTAACTTAAAAGTACCAATCTTGACCGAAAAGTAAGAAAAATACTTTTAAGCAAAATATACATTTTCATGATCTCCATGAGCCCATTATCATTTTTGCCTCAAGGGTTTTGCTTACAAATGAAATTCTAGTGCGCATCTTAACAAATGAAGCATCTTAACCGCAAGGTCGAAAAGTACTTTTTATCAAACGATACATCTCAACCCATTCATTTGTGAAACAAAGGTTCTGCTGAAAAATTTATTTCTAGCACCCTTGAAGTGCGCATTTTAAATGAAAAGTGAAAAAAATACTTTTGACATCAATGATCCCTAAGGGCCTGTTATCGTTTTTGCCTCAAGGGTTTTGCTTACACATGAATTTCTAGCGCCTTTAACAGCCAAGTTCAAAAATAAAATACTTTTTCTCTAGCACCCTTAAAGCGCGCATCTTAACCGCAAAGTCGAAAAGTATGTTTGACCAAACAATACATCTTAACCCATGCAAGTGCCATATGAGCTTACAGCTCTTGTTTTACTATTTGCTCCGGTATGACGTTCAGAATATTCACGACCTCACAGCCCAAAACTCTACAATGACGCGGAAAGGTTAGTTAATCGATACAAAAATAAGTTGGCTTTTCAGCTAAACTTTGGTATTCGGAAAACTTTGGTATTTGGTATTGGAAGCTACCTATGACCCACCGTGAACTATTTTTATAGAAGTTGATTTTTGGTTTGTTTTCGGAGTGTATGATATTTTGGTTTTTGTTATTGTGTTATGTTTCCCGCCATGGCCCTTGGGCTTTATTGAATAAGTTCATTCATTCATTCATTCATGTACTGATGGTGAGAGTTGTGAGAGCAAGTCACATATTTCTATGGGCTGCAGTGTCACTGAGACAGAGGCTGTATATTATTTCAGGAGTCATAAAATCTAACAGAAAAAAAACAGGGGATTAGAAATGAAGAAGTTATATGATTGAACTGACTTGTGGTTTCTGTAAATTTGGAGTGCTACATGAAAACTTGAATCACATGGTCTCGTCTAGCATGTTTAACCTGAAATAGAAGAAGATTCATTTAATAGAAAAGATGGTAAACTTTAATCGGCAGGCGTGCAGTTAACTATTGAAGGAGGACTAATATTCATCCATCCTGTTTTAATTGTCCAGACCACAGTAGCCGTTAAATGCATGAAATACTATGAGCAGGCACCCACCCATAAGCTCAGTCATTGGCAAAGGATCGAGGTAACAGAGCAAAACATCACTAGGGATTAGCGCCAGGACCTATAGTATGCTTTCCATGCATCAGAAACAGGCCTACTCGTAGCGCCACCCACTACGCTTGAAAATCTGAAATCAGAGCCAGCGCGGGTACACGACTGATTGAGTTTCAGTGGGGACATCCTTTGTCGATGGTGGTGCTTTAGTGGTGCTATTTAAGTGAGTGTCCCTTTTTCATATCTTGGCGCTATTCCTATTATTATTTTGCCTGATAAGAAGGTCGACCAAGAACTGGCTGCAACGAAAAAAAAGACGTCAAAGGTATATTTTTAATCCTGTTTCACATCTTTTCCAATTTCTTTCGTAGTTATTATTGTTGTGGCTGAGATTTCTCTTTCCGCTCGATGGCAGCAATTTTTCAGCTACCTATTAGTATGTAAGTAAGTAATTACTTACAACCCGCCATTTCGAAAAGGCGGAGTAGATGAAAGACAATAAATTAAACATATAAAGACACAGAAAAATACACTAAATTTCAATCTTCGGCCAGGAAGCAGTGGAGAAGGTCGTGCGCTAGTTGGGCTCTGTCGTGAACGATTTTGGATAGCGACGAGAAAACATCCAAAAGGGCAACACTTGCATCTTGAATTTTGAACTTCTCCGTCAATAGATGGTTACGACATAATTTCGACAAGTGGAGCAGGTGCTTTGTATTGTTTAAAATAACATGATCTCATCTTTTTAATCTCCTTCTTTCGCAGAACATGAGTGACACCCAGAGGCGTTACTGGCCGAAATGTTTGGGGGGGGGCAAGGTATTTACCGACTGGCTGGTCATTTTTGCTGACTGTTTTTGCAGATTAAAACGACTATTATTGAGAAAAAAATCGCTAAGTTGACGAAAAATCAGCTGATTTTAAGAAAAACGACTATCTTTTAAGGAAAAATTGACTATTTTTACGAGAAACCAACTGTTTTAAGAAAAAATCGGCTGTTTCCAATTAAAAATCGACTGTTTTTACAAAAAATCGCAGCCCTTCGTGCCGACTCGGCTATTTTTTACCGACTGGCCGACAACATTCGGGGGGCCGTCCCCCCCTCCCCCTATTCGTGACGCCCCTCGTGACACCAGAACGAAATAGTACAGAAGGAGCGCAGAAGGTGCTGTAGAAAAAAACCGCTAAGTTGACGAGAAATCAGCTGATTTTAAGAAAAATGACTATCCTTTAAGAAAAAATCGACTATTTTTACGAGAAACCGACTTTTTATGGCACTTGCAGCCTCTGGCTCAAGTGCCATATACCGATCGCAATTCCGTCCGTCGGTCGGTCGGTCGGTCCGAATTTTTTTGTCCCACATGTTCGAGTTAGGGTACTTCCAGATGTGTTAGGACGATGAAACTTGGCAGGAAAATCAGGGACCCGACCAAACTAACCTGGAAATAACCAGTTTCCCGATCCGACCATCTGGGGGGGAGTGGTGGGCCGGGGAATTCTGAGAATTAAGTAGTTTTTTTCACACTTTTTCGAGTTGGGGTACTTCCAGATGTGCTAGGACGACGAAACTTGGCAGGAGCATCAGGGACCCGACCGGGCTAACCTGGAAATAATCAGCTTCCCAATCCGACCACCTGGGGGGGGGAGTGGAGGGCTGGGGAATCCGGAAAACTGGAGTAGTGTGTAACTTTCGAACGGGTGATCGGATTGGAATGAAACTTAATAACTGAATAAATGGTATACCTCTGATGTCTCATTTGAAGTCCGGACCGGATTCGACAGCTATGGGGGAGTTGGGGGGGGGGAGACCGGAAATCTCGAGAAACGGTTAGAATGGAGGGATCGGAGTGAAACTTGCTGGGAAGAACAAGCATCTGCTCCAGATAAATCATTTATACATTTGGACTGGATCCGGACACTAGGGGGGGGGGGGTGGAGGGGAGTTTCCCGGAATTCCGGTAATGGCGGTTTTGGGGATTTTCACAACGAAACTTGGGAGGCGAATCAGGGACCCGATCAAAATGACGTATAAATAAAAATTTACATGATCCGATAGTCGTGGGGGGAGTAGCGGGAGGGGGAATCCGGAATATTGAGTCATGCGTAACTTTGGAACGGTTGATCGGATTTGAGTGAAATTTGATAATTGATCAGAGGACATGTCTCTGGTGATCTTTGTCATGTCCGGACCGGATTCGACAACAATGGGGGGGGGATACGTGACCGGCTCAGACTGGGGAGATCGGGATGGAACTTTGTGGGAATAATAAAGAGATGCTCTGGATAAATCACTTACAGATCCGGATTGGCTCCGGCGACTGTGGGGGAGTTTGAGGGGGGGTCCGGAATTCCGGTGATCGCGATTTAAGGTACTTCCAGATGTGCTAGGACGATGGAACTGGGCTGAAATATTAGAGATTCGATAAGATTGGCTCAGAAATCGCCACTTTCCAAATCCGACATTCCTTAAAGTACCAATCTTGACCGTAAATTTTGAAAAATACTTTTAAGCAAATTATACATTTTCATTATCTCCATGAGCCCATTATCATTTTTGCCTCAAGGGTTTTGCTTACAAATGAAGTTCTAGCTCCCTTAAAGTGTGAATCTGAACCGCAAGGTCGAAAACTACTTTTTTTTATCAAACGATACATCTGAACCCATGATCATTTGTGCCACAAGGGTTTTGCTTAAAAATTTATGTTATCACCCTTAAAGTGCACATTTTAACCGAAAAGTGAAAAAAAAACTTTTTACCAAACGGTATATATCAATGATCCCTAAGGGCCTGTGATCGTTTTGTCTCAATAGTTTTTCTTACAGATGAATTTCTAGCGCCTATAAAGTGCGTATCATAACAGCCAAGTTCTAAAACAAAATACGTTTTCTCTAGCTCCCTTAACGTGCGCATCTGAACCGCAAAGGTAACCTTAAAAGTACTTTTGATCAAACACTACATCTCAACCCATGCAAGTGCCATATGAGCTTATAGCTCTTGTTTAAGAAAAATCGGCTATTTCCAATTAAAAATCGACTGTTTTTACAAAAAATCGTAGCGCTTCGCGCCGACTCGGCTATTTTTTACTGACTGGCCGACAACATTCGGGGGGGGGGACGCCCGGACGGGCGGGACGCCCCCCTCCCCCTAGTCGTGACGCCCCTCGTGACACCAGAACGAAATAGTACGCGCAGAAGGTACTGTACAAATTTCCTAAAGCTTCACGATTATAGCGCCCCCGGTTGGGGACGATGCGCCCATAGGCGGTATGGATTGATTTACAAACTTCTTGAACAACCGAAGAGCAAAAAAGTTTCGACAATGAAGATTTGAATGTTATGCCAAGCCATCGTATAGAATTTGTTGACTTGACGACGAACGATCCCAGAGAGATAGAAGCTTTGGATGCATTCAAACCATTTGACAAAGAGTTCGAATTATCTAACGTCACCCACTAGTTTTAACAAAAAAGAATGAATTGACTGGTCCTAGACAAGAGTTTTTTTTTGGGGGGGGTGGGGGTGGGGGGTACAGCTGCGCATACTTTCCAACAGGGCGGACGAAGGGTTGGGACGAAATTTGGTTGAAACGCCCTAAAGCTTATTTTCTCTGGTCCTGACAGAATCAGTTACAGATTCAGGAAAACGGGACATTCGTTCATGCTAGAAAGACCGTTTCGATCATTGGTAACGAATATACTTTTAAAAAGTAAATAGGGCCTAAAAATAGTCTACTAAACCATTTAAAAAACCAGTAGCATCAACATGAAACCTGAAAATACTAAGCAGAAAATAAATCTATTGAAATACAATTTAAATTTAAGAATATATCTGAAAACTCGCTGCGAGATTGAAGAAAAATAGACATTCGCACATGCTAGGAAGACCGTTTAAATCCATTCCGGATCCGAAAATATGCGGGGTGTCGAAATGCCTTCTCGTATACTCGCTGGACCGCAAAGCCCTTTACTGGTCTAGATAGGATCCGACCATGTGTAAGTGCAATTTGGGTTTGCAGCTCTTGTTGTTTTAGTTTTCTGGGCTCTCCTAGTATTTATCTTCTATGGCAATTTCACTTTTCATTTGTCAAAATTAAGTAATGATCACACGCTTACGGAGAAGTTCCAAGTTCAAGATGAAATTTGGTTCAAGATCCCAAAATCATGGACAACTTGGTCCAACCAGCAGCTGGCGTTCTATAGTGATTCATGGCCGAGGATAAAAAAAAACTCTTATGAGTGTTTCATTTCTTGGCTTTCACATTCACATCTTTTCAAAACGGCGCGTCGCAAATAAACTACTTACTTCAACTTTAAACGTTAAATGCGCTGCGGTCAGTCAAATCTATATTTAAATGCCATCGATTTGGAACTGATTCTGCACTTGTCTATTCAGGCTTTCAAAACCAGCCCGTTTTTGCCTTCTCATAAGACTATAATAATCGATAAACGTGAAAACTCCATTAAATAATCAAGGAATAGGTGTATGTACCCGCGACTACCGTTTGTAGATACCATCTACCGTGAAGCTAACTAGATACTTTCTATGCAGAGGATGGCTCAATTAGGTGACTCGAGACACCTCTTGGGTCAACAGGCCCCGAAGACAGACTTCGTTAAATTTTATGAGTTTCACGATAGTTGAAATCGGCCCTATACAAGCATGAAAGCTGAATGTAAATCTTAGCCGTGACAGTTTGCGCTTATCGCGGCCACAGGTTTTATAGTGGAGTTTAATTGTTATTGGCTGGTAGACTGGTTAGTTCAGGCGCTAAAGTAGCATTCTCAAGGCAAACGTACAGAATCAGCTGGAAGCAGGCAGATGTTTAAAGGACCCCTCTTACTTATTCTGCCCTTTTATGTTTCAAATATTTTTATTCCTATTCTAACTTTATTTGGAGCTATTTGGAAAAAATAAATGTGATTGTATTGTGTGATTATCACCCCTAGACCCCTTGCGGAATTACAAGCTGTGAAATCCCTCGTCTTTCGCCATTGTTTCGTTTTTTAGAGCTCCGACTTTTCAGCGCTTTCTCGGCTTAGTCGAGTTTTGCCAGTCACGCAACATAAACTTCGCCGAAAGCTTAAACCTCCTCCGACAACTCTTTCGCACATGAATGAATGAATTTTATTACCCGTAAAGTGAAAGACACAAAATACGGAGTATTTTAGAAAGACAAAACGATAAACAACGATGAGGTTCAGGTGGTTGTTATTCGTTTTGGAAGACATTGTAGGCCATCAGGTCTATAGTTCTCTTTTGTACTTATTTTTTCCCACTTTTTAACCACTGCACGTTCAGTTTCAAATATTTTGCGTCCAGCCCCAGAATCGCAGAGCGGGAAGGCTAGATAGAGTTGACAAGTGCTAAGAGGAAAATCGCTCATTTCACGTGGAAAGCAGTGGTTTCGAAAAGGGATATCTCTGAGCCTTTTCATCGTGAAAAGTTCATTTCTAGTGAGAGTAGTGCTTTAACTGATACACTATGGGAGAAACAGAGCTTGGCGTTTCCAGTTTACCTGTTATTTCTTGACATTAATGGTATTTTAATATTTTTTCGATTCCGCTGTCCTCTCGTGCACTTAGGGGGCAACAAATATATTTTTCAATTATTCCCTCTTTATCGAAAAACTTAATGTCGGCTCGCCAGTCCATGGTTTCAAAAAATTAGTGAACCCAAGCTTGTTTCGACGCAGCTTCTTTTCCAACTTTTTCAGCAGCTGCTTCATTTTCTTTTTCAAAAATATTTGGCAGTTCGCAGCACCATTTACAGTTTCTGTTCCAGTGTTTGCAACTATTTGAATGCTGTAGAACTAGCTCTGCTTTAAACGTATTATCCACGGCTTTGGCTGTTTTATTTATGCCTTTTTCCCAGGACCATACTGTACTTTCCCACTTACGTGGATATTCGCAGAATAACCCGATTTTTCGTCGACCGCAAATTTCGCGCCACAAAGCTACAAATTCGGTGCGATTTTTCGGAGAATCGCTATCGCAGCAATAACGTGATACACGAACACTTGTCGGGAGTATAAAGCGCATGAAAAATAGTGAATTAATCGTGGTAAGCTAAAATATGTGAGATGTCGTTAACGAGTTTAAAATGTAACATGTCAAATTTGGATTTCCGGGTTTAAGAATTAATGAATACAGTTACGGGAGTAGGTTGCATTGGCAGCATAGTTGCGGCGGGTCCTTTCAAACGTTTGGTCGATGATGCCTTCGTGTAGCAAATAAGAAAATACTCGTCCTAGCCCATTTGCAAGTTTCCTAATGGTGCATTTCACGCTGCGTAAATCTGAGCGTATTTTGAAAAACGTCCGTATTTTACGCACTTATTTGGGCTTGAAAAGGTCTCTAGCAATACGGACGTATTTGAGAAATCGGTCCGTTTTATATACAAATACGTCCGTATTGCTAGAAACCTTTTCTAGCTCAAATACGTGCGTAAAATACGCTCGGATTTCAAAATACGCTCGGATTTTACGCAGCGTGTAAATGTACCATAACTCGCGATCAGCGGACCGACCAACCGGAAACGGTCGGTACAAGGCATTTGAACCAAAGGATCCAAGTGCTAAAAATATGGTTGATACACAATCTATCCTGTCATATTCTTCACTTCTGCTTTATCTCAAATAAGGCGGCTGAGCTTCACTAACTTGCAAGGTGCTTGGCAACTTGACTGTCTTATAATTCATTTCATTGTCTCGGAGCCTAACGAGCTGCCTTGTCGGGCGTCGTTTAACTGTTTCGGATTTGCTGGTCGTCACTTGTTTTCGAAAAAAAGAGTTATAAACCAAGTGTGCTACCAGTATTCGCCAAAACTTGAAATCGGCAGTAAAAACCCGCACCTAGTTGTGAGCAATCAGTTCGTGCATCTTCCAGTCAGAGAGCTTGGTTAATGTCCTTATTCAGGGGCTACTAAGTTGCGTGAGTCAACCCGGATTTTTCCTCTTTTCGACAACGCCTCTGCGTCCCCTCGCTGTCTTGGTGAAGTCTTTACTTTTGATCAACTCGAGCACTGTCTTCACGAAGTTCGTGTTTCTGCGGCGTGTGTCTAATATATATAATATATCGTCGCTGTCGCGAATTAAAAATTCCGGTTTTAGCCGGATTCCGGGTGAACTATTTGTCCGAGGACAGAATAATTATCATATACGGACTGAGCATGTCTACTTACCTCTAAACCGACTATCTCATTAGCTTTCAAAAAAATACTTTGTTGCCACCTTAAGGGGTCAAGCGAAAGTTTTTGTGAAAATGATTTATTGATTCTGGGGCTATGGATCTTAGCTCCTGCATCTACTGTAAATTTTTCAGAGCCCTGTGACAAGCCGTTCCCGAGATACCCCAGTTTCTTCGGTATTTCTGTTTACTTTCTGTATTTATTATCTTCTCTTTTTCTTTATGTACTGCAATCCACTTTTTCCCTTCTTTAAAAGGGCAATAAACACATAAATATCCTTTTTCTCTCTACGTCCTTGAACCCAAGAATGTCAGACGTGTAAGCCTACATTTTAGAAAGCTTATCATATGCGATGATACTGATTTGATTTTTCAAAACAAACCGTCTCAGCACAAGTGCTGTACTTAGTGTCTCTCGCCAGGTATATATGATATGTACATTTAAACAATAACGAAAAATAGTCTTGTGATTTAAACGAAGTAAAAATTAATAGAAACGACGCCTAATGAGTGCATTTTCCTGGCGGGTCACGATGTTCGCCGGGCATTTGACTCCGGGATACACGCTCAGTTATTATTGTCGGCACATAAACGTGGCGTCGATCGGTCGGTTATTCTACCTTTTCGTAGTATGTATAGAAAACTTTATATCCAAGTTCGGGTACCGTCTAGTAGTGGGCCAATTATATTGCGTAAATCAGTACCAGTGAGGAAAGGAATTCGACAGGGCGCTATTTCTTCACCGCCGTTATATAATAACAGCGTCCTTGAGAGCCAGAAATCGGTAAAAATGAGTTTCATTTTCCGAGGATTAGATCTTTCGCTGCTGAATTATGCGGATGATATTTTAAACGCGAGCCGATGCCTTTCTCCAATTGAGGACAATTTTGATGTACTTAGTGCAGAGTACAAACAAATCGGTCTTTCTTTTAATCCTAGTAAAAGTGAAGTTATTGCGTTTAGTAGAAGAGTAGTAAATTCAACGGACCGTGTTGTTAAATTTGGTGATCAAGAAGTTGTATTGTCAGAATCTATTGTTTACTTAGGAATGCCTATTGGGTCGAGTATGGCTTCTACGCGTGCCCTACATATAAGTTTTTTTGCGGAAAAGGCGAGAAAAGCATATGGAGCTCTTTCATCAACAAAAAAGAAATATAACCGACAGATTCGTGCTCGGCTGTACAATGCTTTGGTTACACCACATTTCTTAGCTTTGTCTCCATTTTGGAATATTTTTACCGCAAGTGATAGAAGAAAGCTGCGTTCAGATTTTTATAAATATGCGAAATTTCTTCTTAATTTACGTCCTTGGACAAAGAATTCGTCGGTGTCACACCGTTTCGGTATTGCCGACCCTACTGCAGCTCTTTATAAGCGTCGGACTGAATTTTTAAAGTCAGTAGAGTCCAATAGCCTTGCCATTGTGATTCGTCCCTAAGCGCGTATATGTATGTATATATGTAGTATCTCAGTTTCTGTTCATTTTTGATGTTTTGTAGTGTATAGTCTTTTTTCTTTATTTAATTATCTACTCCATTTGTGGTCTTGTACCGTTTTTCGAATGGGTAATAAAATTATCATCATCATCAAAAAGGCTAGAAGAAGTGTCATTTGTCCGTGATGACAATGAACGTCGGTGCAAACCTTTTTCTAGATCTTCCCGGCGAGTATAGGGATGAGATGAGTTTTTTTTTTTTTCATTTTAGAATATCGTATCACCCTGTGAAAAAATCCTCTAGTGAAAAAAAAATCCCTTAATCAAAATAATGCAGTGCATTCAATTGAACGATACAAAAATTAGTTTGCTATTCAGTTAAACTTTAAGAGTGAATGTGTTTTTTTAGAATTTTGTTGAAAGTGGGTTTGGCAAAAAAAAAAAATCAGAATCAGAATTGTGACGTCAAGTATTACGCACTGCAGAGGTGGGTCGTACCTGCCTGCTACGGTTTTACCTCTCAAATTCGCAGCGGATAAGAGGGAAGTAGAGGGGGGTCAACTCAGAGCTCAGCAAGTAGCTCTAGCTCAGCTCCGTTTTATCCATAGCCGGTGCATGGGACCAAAGACGGAGGTTCTACTGGGCTTATTTGTTCTTGTCTATACTGATTTATGGCTTCTGCTTTGACAAAGTGAGACGAGCCCAGCAGTCCACAATTCAGTCTTTGAAACGCCACTGTCCAGTGTCTTTCCGAACTTTCTCACCAC
This sequence comes from Branchinecta lindahli, assembly GCA_023053555.1. Lineage (NCBI taxonomy): Eukaryota > Metazoa > Arthropoda > Branchiopoda > Anostraca > Branchinectidae > Branchinecta > Branchinecta lindahli. The sequence goes on along the minus strand of JAKZAO010000010.1, from coordinate 19,676,166 downwards.
CAAGTTTCCGACTGTGTCTTCTGAGACGATTGCAGTTGGAGATCGGTACTTCCTCTGGTCTGATCTTGTCATGATAATTATGACAGATCATGAGAGTTTCGATTAGATCACCTCGGAAGAGTCTGTGAGCAAAACTGCGTAACTGTAGGTTTCAAGCGGGTTTTTATAAGGCAGGTGGCGAACGGTGGGCACGGTTTTCGGTGCTCTTCTCTGCACTTGTTCAGTGGCGATGATGTTGTTTTTACCATTATTATAGTTGGTGTGTGGCCGTATCCTATTATTGGAAGATCTTGGGTAGATTTAATTTTTGATGCCTTAGTCTGGGGTTTTGTTATTTCGTGTTATGAACCCCAGTCAAATAATATTAATACTCTTTAATTTCCTTAATAGCTCGTACATAGCATTGGATCGTCATAAAATTAAATAACTAGCACGTATAATAACACGTACTATTTAAAACATTTTGATAATAAATTCAAAGATCCACAATTTACACCTAATATCTACATTTTACCTTGTTAATTAAGTAGGGTACAAAGGACTTGAGGTACCTGTCGGTTAAATGTGTGTTTAGGCCAAGGCCGTATCCAGGGGGGGGTTAGGGGGTTGGACCCCCCTCCCCGAAACCCACAAAAGTAATAGTTTTTTCTAGGCTTTAACCTCTGATCTATGAATTTTTTGTACTTTTTGGTCCGACCGGTGGGCACCCCCCCCAAAAAAAAAATTCCACGGGCAACCCCCCCCCCCCCCCCCGAAATAAATTCCTGGATACGGGCCTGGTTTAGGCAAATAAGTTTTGTCCACTTTCCAGCTGCTGCTTTGTGTCTGGTGCTCGGTCGAGTTCGGTTTAATATTTCATAGTCCGGTAAGATAGCACTGCGAAGATCTGAGGTCAGGCACTTACGTCCAAAGTCCAGAGTCAGTTTATGTCGTCTATCAGAGAGAATAGAGAGACCGCCTTTATACCAAGGTTTCGCTGGGCCAAGGATGATCTTCACAAGTCTCTTCTCCCAGTCTGTCCATCTGTAAACAAAGTGCGATCGCTAACAAAGCGTCATTTTCCATGCACTGGTAGGCTATGTCTGAATGCTTTTATTCCACTGGAGTGATCGTCATTTCTTAAACAAACTGTATCTTCCCTTCCCTTAGACAAAGTCGAAAACAAAGTATTTCCTTTATCGTGAGTCTGCGCCTTCTAAGACCTAGAATTCTTGTGGATTTATTGATGATTGTGTCACATACTATTGGCTTTTTTATATCCAAGTCTTCCCTTGGTCATGCTCAGAGATCCCAATCGAAACCGCCGTGCTGTTCAAGGTGTGCCGATGATCGAAAATGGTTGGTCTAAGACGATAGTGGTGATATTGGTCGGTACTGATTTCCGTGATCCATTCCGTCATCAACTGGCAGATCTTGTCCATCACTTAGTCCTTGTACAACTGAATGAATAAATGATTGATAACGCAATACCCGAGGGCATGAGTGCAGTAAAAGAGTATGAATATAAAAAATCACAAACAAAAGCACACACTAAGGACGTTTAATTTCAAACATGTTCACTCGCAAATGATCATTAAGCCAATGAGGTGTTGAACAAGTAAACGACCAATCGGAGAAGATAATTTTGAGTGCAGATTTTACATTTCAGTAGTGGACAAACGGTGGAACAAACGTCGATTTCGATTTCGATAGTGAATGTATGCGACGTAGGTCAAAAAGGCAAAAAGACCGTAACACGTAAGGACATGAGAAGTTTCAAATTGTCGTTTTTCATAGGCCATCAGCTCTATGTTCTGTTTTAGACTTTCTAAAAAACGGCGCGTTCAGTTTTATAATATTTTGTGTACAGCTTTTTGTGTAGAGCGGGAGCCGGGAAGCCTGGTTGGAGTCGAAAAGCGCTACAAAGAAATTCGCTAATTTCACGTGAAAATAATGGTATTTTTGAAAACCAATATTTCCAAGTGATTTCATCGAAAAGACAATTTTTGGAAAGATTGATTGCTTTAAGTTGTTCAAAACCTTTTTCCGACCCTATCTTCGTTGTAATCATAGTCTTGAGAAAAAGTTAAATCAGAAATGAGATCTTGAAATTTTGACGTTTTACCACGAACACGAGTCTCTGCTTGGATTCGTTCAATCGTTATTTCGGCTCTTATTGGCAATGGTCCTCCAGGCCTTTTTTTTTCTTGGCCAACATTGCTAGAATAAAACTAAGCAGTCAACGACAGCATGGGATCCCACTTATGGTTTTTTTCTTTGCTTTCTTCTTTCTTTAATATGATCTTCCTCTCTCAGTTTTCTTCTCTTTTTTTGGTAAAGTGTGTGAAAATCAATTTAAAGTAAAGTTTTTTTTTACTGCCCCACAGGCCCATTCGGGCTTACCTGCAGTCAGAGGTATGACTACATGTATAAAGGTTTGTTCATGTCGTTTAGTATATGTAAAAGTTGGTTTATATAATAAAGAGTATTAAACATAAAAAATAAAGAAAAGAGGCGCGACGAGCTTGGGCTGAAGGACTATTTAAGGAGTCTCATATCCCAATTTGTCGGTTTTGCAACTTCGGGTCAGAGCCTGGGCTTCTTATGGCCAGTAGGCCCACTACCTCTATTGGCCTTATTACAGTTCAGCGCTCCAAGTGGACTATTTTATGTTAGTCCCCCATTGCCTCATAACCAACCCTTGTGTAGACATAGTAAAAAGTCAGATCCATAGGGTAATGGGTCAGTTTCACTTACTGCTGCTGAGACATATGCAAAACCTCCATTACCTGGGACTCAGAAGACAGGTTTTCCACTCACTAACCTGTGGATCTATTTTACCATGTCTGATCCAAGTGCTGATGGTGAGGCATAGGGGGATTAACAGAAACTAGTCCGCTTGGAAGCGCTGAACGCGAATATGGCTAATTGACTCAGATCCCTTTTAATTGGTTAGGGTGCAAACCCTCTATTCCTTCTGTGGCGATCGCTGGCCACGCGGTATTCTTTATCTCTCCACAGAGCCAGCCAGACTTGACTACTAAAACCGTAGCTTTTACGGATCCTTCTTGATCTGTCATATAAATCACTGATCTAGTAGCGGGTCGGGATGGATTGTATACTTACGAGAAATCTCACTCTTGTTGCAAGATAGTCAGCATAAATGCTTTTCGGATTTGCATACCGTAATTTTATTAGCCATAATTTAACCACGAGCTGACGTTTCTTTCAACGAAAGGCGAAGCCGTGAACATGTTAATATTCTTAAATCTCGGCGATCAGGGTTTAGGTACTCTTGGAGGTAAATTCAACATGTCAAGGTACCCTAATCAAGATTGAAGGCAATTCACCAATCTCAGCGTCTAAAGTCAAGCTGTTTCAAGTCGGCGGCAGTTCTTCTGTACTGATTACATAAATGGATAATGATTATTAGGCTGTGTTACACTGTCCCACCATCCGGCGCGACAAGAAAATGTGTTCCTCCTTCTTATCCTTTGCGTTCCACAAGATTTACTATAGTTAGTTTACTTATGAAAGTCGGGAACAGGGCCATATCCAGGGTGGTTAGGAGGCTCGATCCCCCCCAGACATACAAAATAATCATTTTTTTATAGGCTTCAACCTCTGATCCATATCTTTTATGTACTATCTGGTATGTGTCCGACCCGCAGGCAACCCCCCTCGAAATAAATTCCTCTGATATTCCTCCGCTTTAACCTATGATCCATATCTTTTTTGTACTTTCTGGTCTGTGTCCGACCCTCGGGCAACCCCCCTCGGAATGAATTCCTCTAACATTCCGTCGCTTTAACCCCTGGTCCATATCTTTTCTGTACTTTTCTGGTATGTGTCCGACCCGCGGGCAACCCCCTCGAAATAAATTCCTGGATTTGGACCTGGTCGAGAGCATCACGATAAAATTTAGCTTCCGACAACGAGGTTGACATCGGAGAACAACGTCGAGACGGCCATTTCAATATACTATCCTAGCCTGAGGAAAGATAAAATGGCCGTCAAGCTTGTTATTCCGATGTCAACCGAGATTGAAGTATGTTAACTGTTACAACATCATTAACAATAACCATGAATCGTGTATAAATTTTCTCGAACAGGTATGTTATCTATAACTTCCCATGTCCCACAGGTAATTATGTAATCCGTAGAGGATGATACGAAGCCGTATCAACCTCTGCAGAAGTTCGTCGAGCACTTTTCCTCAATTTCTAAAAAATAGAGCCTGACCTTAAAAAATAAAGAAAAGACATCACTTTCAGAAAGAAAAAACACTAAAACAATAATACAGAATAAAAGCTGAGAAATATTATAGAAAAATATTCAAAAACTAAAAGAAAATATTGGTTTCATAGCCAACCAACCAGAGTCATACCTTGTTACAGTCACATTCCCGCTGCCCCACTGGAAATGTTACTTGTCAACTGAAACAACATTACTTTCAACTTACTCCAGCTTTTTTCCTCTACTCTTCAGAAGGCATCTAGTGAGCAATTAAATAAGTTCTTCTTTCTTGATTTTGCTCTGATTAAACAGTCCATTAACAAAAAATCCAGTATTGCCACTTTTTCTGATGGAACCTGTGACTTTTGGCCGGCAAAAACAATGACGTTTTCGCACATACGAAACTAGCTCCATTTCACCAGCTATTAACAAGAAATCTCGTGTTATCATCTTCATAATTATACACCTCAACTTTTATACTTAATTTTTGTATTTGCTGGTAAGGAACAGGTCGCAGAGTTCTTGGTCGCTTTGTCGAAGAAACGAAAATGGATGACAAATCGCAGAATTCTGCAACCAGTGGCAACACCGATCTAAGCTTGATTAATTCTATCTACCTAAGCGTCCGCCACTTGATGGCATCTGCTTCGCCACAAATTAAAAAGATGGTGTAGGAGAAGGATTATACTATTATACATCGGAGTCTCGCCGAAAACTACTTCCAGCGTTGAGATGTCCATTTGCAGTTTTTGCACAGAAAGTCAATTAAAACTGGCCTCTCTGGATCACAGACCGTGACCCCTTCCACTTCCTTCCAGTCCTTAATGTCTTCATATTTGCTCCCTTTCACTCCCATAATCACGTCCTGTATAACTTTTTCGAACAAACTTTTTTTATAGAGGGCGATTCATATGCCATCTAGCGGTCGTGAAAGCTACTATGGATCTTACTCTAGAAGTCGGGGTAGTCAAATGTAAACAAACATCAGCTGTGTTGGCTTTGTCTTTGTTAGAATTCAAGAGATATTTTTGAAGTGAATAAACACAATGATCTATGCTGAATAACTAGCTTTTCGAAAGCAAGGGATAGTAGGATGTTGTTTCCGTTGACAAGCTGTATTTTCAGTGGAAATCTGACTATGACAAGGTATGATCTAGGGCATAGGCTGGTTGTCTAAGAGAGTAAGATATTCTTTCATTTTTTCAATGCTGAATAACTAGCTTTTGGAAAGGAAGGGATAGTAGGATGTTGTTTCAGTTTACAAGCTGTATTTTCAGTGGTAATCTGACTGTCACAAGGTATGACCTAAGGCATAGGCTGGTTGTCTAAGAGAGTAAGATGTTCTGTCCTTTTACACTTTTATTTTATTTTTATTTTTTTTTTCATTTTCATACAATTTTCAAAGAACTTTATTTTTACTGAAAGTATTGTTTTTAAATTATTTTTTGGAGGTCAGCTTCTACTTTTCAGTATTTGATGGGAAAGTGCTCGTTGAATTCAGTATTTGAGGAAAAGTGCTCGATGAATATTGCAGGGCGATAATAGTTGTCGCAGGGCGATAACAGTTGCCGCAGGGCGATAACCGTTGTCGCAGGGCGATAATGGTTGTTGTTATCGCCATCTGGAACCTTTTTCTTTTAACATCAGGGCAATACCAGAAAATTTTGGCACTGGGTAGGTTAAGGACTGATATCATGGGACTGCACGGTGTACTGGTGTTATTAACTATTAGTTACTATTTTCGTTCCAACCTCGAGGAAAGTTACTACGCTGACCGTTCCAACCTTCTCGAAATAGTAACTAATGTAACTAGTTGCTTACCAGCTCGGGAGCGTAGTAAGCTTGGTAACTACGGATCCCTGTAACGTGATTGGCTGGATTACCCCGTAGAGTGATATTTTACCAAAATTGTTCCAGCCTTGACGCCAAGGAGCCAAAATTCGTGACGTCATGCGTAGTAGCCTAACTACGGTAAGTAAGGTGGAACACGCTCTAAATACTCTAGTTTGGGGAGTTAACTGGTAAGTGGACTTCTATGATCATCGTATGTTTACTTTATCCGCCGCGACTAAAAACAAGACATTGAAAAGAAGGTGTAACCTGGCCATAAATGCTCCTTCAGTCCATTCTGATTGAGAACCATTGGTTGCGTTTTTGCAGATACCATGGTGTCTGATACCTCGGGTCTAAAGTCGTATGCAGCTACCGTGGTATCTGATACCTCGGTCTAAAGTCGTTTTTGCAGTTATCGTGGTATGTGGCCAGTTACCGTGGTATCTGATATTCAGATACCACGGTCCGACCGTGGTAACTGATCGTGGTGTCTGAAAAAATCGTCTCCCTTTCATCATCATCAACAATAGAGCCTGGGTTTTTGTCAAATTGGTGGGAAAGAAGTTTGGCACTTTTTCTTTTGGGATGACTTCGAAAATCGCAATTCAGGCAACTGTCGTTTTTGCAAAGCAACCATAGTATCGGATACCACTGTAACTGCAAAAACAAAAAACTGCAGATCCGATTACAGTGGTATCAGAAACAATTCAAAAACGCAACTATTTATAAATGACTCAAAACAGAAGAATCAGCCAGAATATACAAAAGTATTATATTGCACATAATATATTCCCAGCCACAGCACGAAGAGGACCCTTGCCAAGAAGGCCGAAATACAACATCGCTCTTATCAAGGATAGGTAGTTGAATATTATTTGATATTCATGTGAGATTAAGTACTATTCATATTAAATAAAATACAATACAGAAGTTGAAACAACTTAGCAGGTGTTCTTGGTAGGCCTATATTGAAGATCTTCCTGCAAGCTCAATGGAACCTAATTTGGCGTACTCGTGTGCTTAACTACTTGAATGAAAAATATTTATGACACACGTCATTGAAATACTCCAAACTGTTAAAATAGAAATCTGTTCCTTGATCACGCACCTTTGCCTACCGTGCGTCTGTAGAGTTGTATTGCTGGTAGAGACAAGACTAA